>LPNX010400869.1:444479-526843 GCA_001517045.1 Pseudotsuga menziesii
ACAATTACAAGATAAATGAAATGATAAAGGTAACCCTCCTGAATAGGCACATTATGTTGTTGCACATTGTAATCTAAGAATTGAAGAAGCTTTCAGTACTTCGTTTTCATGGAATGAAATTTGGTTATTAGATATTGGAGCCACATGTCATATGCCATTTAGAAAATACTTCTTTGAAACTTTTAGTGATCAAATTGATGGGGTAGTACATTTGGCAGATAAGTCTCAGTTAAAACCTTCAAGAGTTGGTTCTGTTAGATTGAAATTATCAGGACTTGCTGATTATACACTTTCTGATGTTCTTTATGTTCCACAATTGAAAAGAAATCTAATATCTCTTGTGCAAATTAGACAACAAAATCACTCGATACATATGTTTGATGGTATCATTGAAATTAGAAGAGCTTATGATAATGTGATAGTAATGAATGGAGTGGAAGATAACAAACTTTTAAAGTTAAATGGTACATCATCCAATTCACAGAATTCTGCAAATTTGGTTCAACATAATAGTAATTTATCTTCCAGTTTATTGTGGCATGCTAGATTTGGTCATATTAATTTTGACAGTCTCAGGATTATGAAACAGAAAGGAGTTCATGAGTTTCCTACTATTCCAAGACAACTTTCCCCATGTGATGCTTGTATCTTAGACAAGCACAATAAACAACCTTTTAATGATTCTATGTTTCGAGCTTCAAGAAAGCTTGGTCTTATTCACTCAGATTTATGTGGGCCCATGTCTGTTCCATCATCAAATGGTAACAAATATATCATGACTTTCATTGATGACTTTACGAGGATGTGTTGGGTTTATTTATTAAAAGCAAAATCTCAAGCTTTTGATACATTCAGAAATTTTCACTTATGGATTAAAAATGAAGCTCAACTCAATATTGGAACCCTTTGAACTGATAACGGTTGTGAATATACATCTCAATATTTTGAAAAATATTTGCAGGAGAATGGTATTGAACATCAAACAATTGTTCCTTATAATCCACAATTAAATGGTGTGGCAGAACATATGAGTAGGACACTCTTGAATATGGTAAGATCAATGATGTTTTTCAAAAAATGTCAAGCTAATGTTTTGGGGAGAAGCAGTTATTTGTGCTGTCTACATTAAGAATAGATGTCCTTCTGCTGCACTAAAAAACAAAACACCTTATGAAATGTGGCATGATCATCTTCCAGCTGTCAAGCATTTTAGAATTTTTGTTTCCACATGTTATGCTTTGATTCCTGAGAAACAAAGACATAAATTGGGAGCAAGAAGTCGAAAGTGCATTTTTTTGGGATATTCTAATACTTCTAAAGCTTATAGGTTGTATGATGAAGATAACATGAAGTTTATTGTTTCTAGAGACGTTATATTTCTTGAATTTGAGAAAGATGCACTCACTATTGATAAAAAACTTGATTAGCTTCATAGATTTCATTCTAAAAAAAACTATCATGAAATGGATAATGAACTTCCAAATCTTGAAGGGGGGATTCCTATTCTAAGTCAAGTTTTGGAATTTCCTTCTAATGAAAAGGTTGATGATTCTAATGGACAAGTTGATGAAACAGAAGATGAGACAGATGATGATATTGTTAATGGAATGGATAAATTAAGTATCATAGATATTGCAGAACCTGCTCTTAAAGAAGAAATAGAGCAAACACCACAACAAGAAGAAGTTCGTAGATTGATACGGACTAAGACATTTCCAAAAAGGTATGATGATTTTGTAACATTAGATTGTGAATTAAGCTTTCATGCGTTTGATGAACCTGCATCTTTTCAAGAAGCAGTAAATAGTGATGTATGGAAAAGTGCAATGCAAAGAGAGTATGATGCTCTCATAAAAAATGGAACTTGGAGGTTGGTGAATCCTCCCGGTTGGAACCAAACTGATTGGATGCAAGTGGATATATAAGAATAAATATAAAGCAGATGAGTCACTTGACAAACACAAAGAGAGACTTGTAGAAAAAGGGTATGCACAGAAAGAAGGTGTTGATTACACAGAAACATTTGATCATACAGCTAAATGAGGCACCATTCGAACTTTGTTTTCATTAGTAGCAAAAAAAGGATGGAAAATACATCATATGGATGTTAAAACCACCTTTTTGAATGGAGACTTGAAAGAAGATGTCTATATGGATCAGCCTGAAGGATTTGCTATCAAAAGTCAAGAACAGAGGGTATGCAAATTAGTCAAATCTTTATATGGTTTGAAGCAAGCACCCCGAGCTTGGTATGAAAATTTAATTGAACATCTTCTCAAATTGAATTATAAGCACTTCAATCTAGATGGTGCAACTTTATTTGTCAAGAAAGTGGGAAGATCGGTTGTATATCTAGTTGTCTATGTGGATGATTTGCTTATCACGGGAAATAATGATGATTGTTGAAAAAGGATTTTGATATGACAAATTTGGGATTATTACATTAATATTTAGGAATTGAAGTAGATCAAAAACCAAAGCACATTTTCATTTCTCAGAAAAAAATATGTTGGAGAGTTATTAAACAAATTTGGTATGCAGGATTGTAATCATGTTTCTACACCAATGGAGCAGAATCTAAAGCTTACTTCAAATGAAGGTAGCACATTTGAAGATCCAAAAAAGTACATGGAGCTTGTTGGAAGTTTAATTTATCTTACTACTACTCGTCTTGACATAAATTTTGTTGTAGGAATACTTTCTAGGTTTATTCATCATCCCTGTGAAGGTCATTGGAATGCAACAAAGCGAGTGCTCAAATATTTAAAAGGCACTCAATCTTATGGCATCAAATATTCTAAAGTTACAGACTTTCATCTCACTGGTTATTCAGATTCAGATTTTGATGGAGATAAAGAGCATGGGATCTCTACTTTAGGTTATTTGATGAACCTTGGATCAACAACTATCACATGGAGATCATGAAAGCAATCTGTTCCTGCTGATTCTACAACTGAAGCTGAATATGTTGCAGCAGCTCAAGACACAAAAGAAATCATTTGGCTTGGTAAAATACTTGAATATTTGCAGGAGAAACAAATGACTTCAACGCCTCTCTTTGTTGACAACACTTTTGTAATTCAATTGGCCAAGAATCCAAAATTCCATGATCGAACCAAACATATCAACACCAAATATCACTTGATTTGACATCATGTTGAGGCCAAAACCATTCATCTGACACATTGTCCTACTTCAGAGCAAATTGCAGTTATCTTTACTAAAGCATTGGGCCGTGAAAAGTCTAAAAAATTTAGAATGCAGCTTGGCATGTCAGATCTCCCTTCGGATTAAGGGGGGAATGTTGAATAATCCCTCGGGATTACATTGTAAATAACATTTCAGTTATTAGTTAGTAAATTCTAGTTAATAATTTCGTTATCTAACTGTAGATAACGGTTTTTATATCCTTTATATGTAACACTCATCTACGCAATAAATTATTGATTTGTTGAGGTTCTTCACGGCTGTGTCAGTATCAAAGTCTGCAGGGAGTATCAAAGTGCTACCTATCCCTACTTTCGGAGTATCAAAGTCTGCAAGGAGTATCAAAGTGCCACTTATTCCTACTTTCTCTCAACACTGATAGCAAATCAATTTGCCTACATATTCTGCAAATAATAAAACATTAATAAACCGTTTCTTCAAACTTTAGAAGTGTTTGTCCCTTTTCCAAGCCACAACATGTGACCAGCCTATCCTGTCACATTGTTTTCTTTGTCATTATGCTCCTGCATTAGAGATCCACTATTGAAATGCATGAAATTGAAGGAGAAGACATCACTCAAGAAGGAATTCATTCTTTTTGTACTCGATGTTGGTAAAATTTAGATTTACTCATTATTTATCTGTTTTAGTGATTTCAGTTGTGTTGTAAAGTAGGTTCATAGGAACACAAAGTATATTTTTATATTTTCAATATTTATCTTTGCTTTTTAGATTTTCATCCTGTAAGAACTAGAGTATGTGTAATCATGGGATACACATTCACTAAATTGCAGCATATGACCAAAGTACACAACCAAATTTAGCATATGATATACATTGGAAAGGTATTTTAGATATATATCAAAGCCTTTTAAATATTTATAATAAAAATTCGCTTTGAAGGAGGAAAATCTGGCTGAAACATTGCACTCAAAAATGAGAAACGAACACTGCCAGTAAAAAATGTGTTTCTCTCACCATATATTCTATGATTTTATGAGATAACGCCTACAAACAAAAAATTTATAACAATATTCAAATGGGTATGTTTCCTTTTTTCAATTCACATCTTGATTAATGAGATCTTATTGTTAAAGTTTTAATGGTTTTCCAAAGCTACAACCAATTAGTTTCATGGAATATTTGCACATTGTACAAATAGATTTAGGGAGATGTGAACATGTCTTTAAGACACCCTCAGTGAAATATCTAATGGGTTCTTTCCATTTAGTCTCATTCATTGTTGAATTCATGAGGTCTACATGGGTCAATTCTTGGAGGAAGTGATTTGTGTCACTCTTAAAAGGTGGAGGTAATTACTTTTTATCCGATGCAATATGTATTCCACATGGACATGGTAATGATATAATTTTTTTTATATAACAATAAGATATTTCTATATTTAATATATGGGATAAGTATGTAGTTAATGGAGTGCATCATGACAATATCTCAATCATATTTTGTATTTTTTATTATAACAATTTGAGGAAAATAGGTGAAGGGGTGCCCTCTCATTCTTTTGGAAGTGAAAGAGACCTTTTGAAAAAGAGTGACAAAAAGTATACTTGAATTATTTATGTATATCACATCAATTAATAAACCATCGTTTTTTAGAGGTGCATGTGTCCTAGATCTACTTGAAGTTTGAATAAGGGGATCTTAGGTACACCTTGAGTACATGTGTGATGATGCAAAATTCTTTGGATGCTTTCTTCTTTGTGTCTAGTTTTGACACTCAAATTTACTCTTGTAACTTTTCATCCAAACGTAAACACCAATTATATACACATGGAGTAAAAGAGGATAAAAATATTGAAATTTGAACAAAGAAATACATCAATTCAGTCATACACAAAGCATTGTGTAATCTCATGTAACAAGAAGGATAAGTGTTGTCTCATATTCAACACTACATGTAAAATTTAATTCATGTCAAATTTGTTTTGCATGAGTTACACTATCCATATGATTAACTTCAATATTTTTTTGGGTTCATAATTGATTGATCCATTGACTTGTACAAGTTGAATCATTTAAGGACAATGTTGAGTCCTTAATTTATACAAAGGACCTACTTGAAGTTGACTAATGAGGTCCTTCATTGTTAAGTCATTGAGAAATAATTTCCTTATAAAATTTAAGAGTGTGCCTTACATTGAAATAATAAAATTAGTGTAATGACCTGTAATAAAAGAAAACACTATGTTGCTTTTTTGGTAGTACCCAACACATTAAGATTGTTAAAAAGAAAGCATGAACATGAGGAAATACAATTGAGTGTGAAAGTGAGTGTGACAAAGTGAGCAAGTGTAAAATAAGTGATGTCTAGAATCATTAAAATGTATTTTGTGTTAAGAGCATTGATTGTACTTCAATTAGTATTCACATTCACAATGTTCTTACCTATTTGTGAGTCATGCAAACCAAGGTATACATGCTACATATCCAATCACAACTCTTGAATACTAAGTTAAGGACAAGGAAGAATCATAAGGAAGTGAAAAAATATAAACTAGTTCTAGTTCATAACATTCTTTTGTTTGAAGAAAGTGAATCACAAGTAGAATATGCCAAAACATAGAGTCATACATCAAGTATAAGTGAATGTGAATGCCATTTTTCTTTTGAATTTTCAAAATGAAACATTAATGACCATCTAGAAGCACATCAAAAAGTATAGAATGATCTTTCCAAAATAATTGTTAGACCCTAGGAAGAATTACAATTTAATAGGATTCAACATTCCTTAGGATGTGAAAAACACAACAACTTTCTTATTTGAAACTATTCCAAACCAAAGCAATTTATGAGTGTAGGATTTCTTGTCAAAAGTTTGAAGGGGCAAGATTCAAACAATTAACATGTTGATGCGGGAGTTAATGAAGTTGATGGTAAACACATTGATAAGTGCCAACATTGTCATTGAGTTGGTCAAATGAAGGTTCAATGATTTGATCTCCATTCTTTTATTATTTTGGGAGGACAAATCATCTTTCAAACAAATGTAAATATAAGAAAGTTAAAATTCAAACATTTCACTATGGTTGAATTAATGATTTGTGATGGAGTTTAGAGGCCAATAATTTGCATAAATCTTATTGCTGAGTTGACAATCACAGGAACAACCATGTTTGATTGAAGAAGTGGAAAAACAATATAGCTTTCAATATCCTCATTCAATTGTTCCAACATATGATCATTTGGGGCATGGTCGAAGCCTGAATTATATATGTTTTCTAAAAATTGAAACGTGAGTCCATAACTCACAATGGTACTCTCTTGTTCCTTGGTTTGGTGCACCGATGAAGTTAAAATGGTTATTGTTAAACCAATCCCACCAAATGAAGTGAAAATGGTTAGTGGTTAGCCAAAATCACTAGATAAAATGATGAATTGGTTCAGGGTAACCCACATGAAAACCCTTGACTTCTTATCTCTCATTTGATAGGCGGGATATTGATGATGGTTGTTAGACTTCAAGTTTTGAAGACAACAAACCCAATTTCTAAATGGGAAACAATAGTTTATAGATGGTATATATAGACAATGAAAACACTAACTAGGTGACAATAACATCAACAATGACATTGTTACAAATATCTCATCAATTGTGATAGATTGCTAGTTGGGCTCTTATGAGGTTTCTGACACTTGGCGTATTTTATGTGACATTTAAGGAGTTTTTGAATTTGATGTCAATGTGATGATTGACGTTAGATTTGAGCAGTTATAACGAGACACCTGGTGTACTGCTTAGTGGTTCCTTGGAAGAATTTATGGTTCAAGAGCTTACAATTGAATTGTACATTCGATTCAAGGTTGGATGTTGATTGACAACTATTTGTGTGACTTTTTCTGAGAGTAGTGTTGTGGACATTTTGTTCACTTTTATGGTATTCAAATATCGTAGAGAACAATTAGGTCCATGTACATTATTGATTGACATTTGATAGTATTTTTAGGAATTAAAAAAAAAGTGGAAGACATATAGTTGATTAACTTCGCATGATTTTATCTCATCAAATATTGGGGTGCACTTCAATTAACAATTAGATGCACTCTATTTAAAGGTATTTTTAGAGGCATTTCTCACCAATTGGATAAATTTTTAGCTTCTTTTCAAAAAATATATTTACCAATAAGTCATTTTCACTCTTAGAAATCACTTATTTTTTACATAAAATATGCTCATATTGGTAATATTCACCAAGATTTACAAGTTTTAATAGTAAATTGTACGTTTTGATTGAATATTCACTTACATATCTATATGTCTAATTTATTCAATCAAATTTTTTTGCCTAAAATACTATACTTAGGTATATTACTATGATCCTTAAAAGATACCCCATAATCGGATTTTCCGGATCATACGAGTTTACATCATCCATTTTGATGTTTTTTCAATTAGATATCCATTGAGGCTCAACTAAAGGGTTCCATATTAGTCATGTTACTAGTTTGCAAACTAGTTCATGTTTCTTTGTTGGCATAATTGTTTGGATTTATGAGTAAGAGGGGCGTTTCTAACCTATGAATCCCAATACAATCATGAAATATTACACCACTTTAATGTATTTCAGATTATAAGATATATTTTTTATCCTTACTGTATATTGGATCCTATTTTTCTCCTCATAGCCTTATCTCTTGATGAGGTGTTGGCATGAGAGTGAATTTATTTTATGAGGTGGTTACATCCATGCACTATAATTTTGTACCATTGGATTGAATACATGCTAAGAATGGTTGAACCCTTTTCCTACCAAGTTCTTGTCTCGTGCTTGCTTGCTTGTTCAATACTCTTCATTCACAACACATAATGAAAATCAAAATGCAAGAGAAGCATAAAATGTAACTAATAATTAATGAGCAAAATAAAGCACCCATACTAATAATAATACCCAACTGACTGAATAAATTCTTTACTCAAATATTTAGAAAACCTGCCTCAAAATTCTCTTACACTAACCAATGATAACATAATAGAATCCAACACATAACACAGTGGATATCGATATAGATTCATCACACTACTACCCACAAAATCTCACAACAACACCGATTTAGTTGTTTCTCACAACTTGCCACCACATCTCATAGGAATGTCAATATAGTTGTATCTCAAAGTTGGTTATCACATCTCACTATAATACCGATGTAGTTGCATCTCATAGTTGGTCCTTGTTAGATCTCCCTTTTTCATTAGTATATTTTTATGCACATGATTATTTTCCCTCTTTTTAAATCATTGCATTGAATGCTTGAATGATATTATCAAAACATTAATTTTGAATGATGGGGCCTTTCCACTTAAGCTATCAACTATTTGAATAGCTTACAAACATCTCCTTACAAAATCACCACTTTATTTATATAGGGGCCAAAGCTGAGATATCACATCCTCTTTTCCTTAGGAATGACATTGTCCTAGGTGTAGCCATCCTCTTTGTTTTCTTCAATAGCATTGATCATTGCCTTGCTCTTTCAACAATTTAAGTTAGCAATCCCACAAAGCACACCATTCCTTAGGTCACTTCCTTAGGTTTGTAATGTCTTCATTGGAATTTTACCTTGGTGATGGATCAATTCTAGAGCACTACACCCTTCTTATAGATGATGTGCAAAGGGTCCACTTAGAAGTCTTATTTTGGTTTCATCTAAATCATAGATGAATAAAAGACATGATTAAATTCAAATGCATATCCCCGCGCCGAGGAAACATCAATTAAAAATTAAAAAAATTAAAAAAAAACACCATGAGACCAAGGTATCACATAATTCATTAAAATACATTATTCTCTAGCATATTGTTGTATATACTTCCATAATTTATAAATGCACCATTTTAGAAAAATAACTGATTGAATTATATAATTAACAAATTTGACAACCAGTCGTATTTCCTTTCCAATGCTCATGAACATAACAAAAATGAATTGACCAACAAATAAATTACACCATGGAATCCTCACTTGAGATTTTGAAATTCATGCCCAATATGCATTAGAAAATAATCTCATAAGGTTTAGATTATTAAAACACTAGAATTTAGCCTATGAGGGTTAGAGCAATTGGTAAATGGATCTGTTATGAGAAGGTGTGAATATAAGGTCTTTTCTCAAATAACCTCGAACTTACTCGTTACCCATGCTTTGGGTCATGTGGGTGCACCTAGCCTGATTTCCCATTTCCCCAAGTACAAAAAATAAAAAACACTAGAATTTAGAAACCATGTAGGATGTATCCAACTTTCTCAATACCAACAAATCAAACTAAGAAAGTACAAATATAGAGTTTCTTGAAACATATACACACTCATGTAAAGATTTGGTTAACATATTACATTTTACATGAAAAAATGTTATCTAATCCTATGGTTAATCTAATCTTCATGCATCATGCAACTGCATGCACCAAGAAATTGAACGGGTTATATCAATTGGTTATCACCAATGTTGTTGGGTATGCATGATTCAAATCCTTTGATGTGAGGCACACTAGTCTCCAAACTATTTGATTTGGGGGTAAATTTTGATGTCCTACTAATGTTGCTTATGTTGGTTTAATGCTAGAAGAAGCATTTCCAGGATGTCATAAGTATCAAGTTTATGTATCAACACCATAATGTGTTGGAATGATAATGAAATACTAACATCTTATATCTATAAAGACATGGCACTGGTATGTGTTGATGTAGCATGGGACACATGTAACATGGAAAATTGTGATTGATATCAATGGTGTTTCAATATACTGATGTGACATGGCGTCGATATGTGTTAATGTGGCATATGCCACATGGCACATAAATTCACTAATGTTACGAGTACGTCATCAATGTTGGAATTTTGATACCCCAATTATATTTGTGATGTCAAGAATTCGACAAGCCAATGGCATATCAATTTCATGAAATTATCACTAACATGTACATAGTTAGTAGGTGTCACTAGGGTTTTGGTAGACTAACACATGCAAGGCTTAAAAAAATATCAACTATCATAAAATGAATCTATGGGTGGTATACGTAGAGAAACAATCTAACCATAAAATCCATGTAAGGAAATCTCGATTATCTGAATCTCATGGGTGGCATATTATTAGTGTTGGTTCTATTATGGTATTTTTTATTGTCGATCTAATAATTGAGTCCAAACAACAGTAGGAAGAAAAAATCACACATGAAACCAAAAGTGTTTAAACGATATTATAATTACCACCTCCATCCATGTGTCCTCCATGTTGGTATTTAAGAGATCCTTCTACTAATGATATTGTAGAAAGAAGTGGATGGATTGGTTTTGGAACCAACACAAATTCCCTACCTAGTATAGATAATGAATATCCATTGTCCATAGTTCTTGTGAAACATTATGTATTATCCTTTTCCATACCCAATCCAATTGTATTATATTTTGATTTCTAGAAAAATAAATGTACCTTACTAATTGATGGATAAGAAAAAAAGAATCCATGATGCATCCATGTGCTCTTACAATAATTGATTTAATGAAGCTCCATCATTTCATCCACCTATAACACAAGAAATGAAAACCCTAATTACTAAATTGCTATTGGTATATAGAAAATTCCTCGATAATACATGCATTAAAAAGGAAACACCTATTTTCTTAAAATGTGAAGAATCCCACTGTATTTATGAAATCATTGCTTGTGTTATATACTTTATTTCTTTTCATGTCTTACATGAAACTTGATTTGTGGGCATCTCTAGTTTAGTTTCTCTAGGAAAATGGACTCAAAGAGAACAATATGCTAAAATGTTGTTTAAATGCACACCTTGATTATAAGTGATGATCCAAAATCACCCACATTAACTAAAAAAATGAAAGATGCTTATATTAAAAGGCACCATATAGAATAAATGTTGATGTTGTTGGAGGGTTCGAGAAGATATGATATGGAAAGACTGGTATAATCCAAATTTGTGGTTTTTAATTTTTGTTCCATTAAGCATAGATTTGAACAAAACATGTGTAATGCAACATCTCTATTTTATCCTAAATTGTTACTTAATGTTGCAATTGTATCAAAAAGTGCAACACAACTTATAACATTTTAGTGGTTCTAGAAGATCACTATGTGAGACCTATAATAAATAATATGAGAAAATACATATTTAGTTGAACTTGATCATGAAGTGAACTGACTATAGTCACTATTGGAGTCTAGTTTATAATCAAGAACATTGCAAAGTTCTTTTAGTTCACCTTGACACTTATGATAAACAATGGCTATTTCTCTATATGGTCATGAAATGTAGATTTGTGTCTTATGTGTGTAGGAAATAAATAATGACTACATACTATATACAAAACCATATGCAAGTGAACTAGTTATATGTTGTAAAGGAAACAAATCACATTTTAATCTAAGTACACATGTCCTTATGATTCTTCAAAGAGACTTGCACTATATGCCAATAATTCTCATAAATAATTTACCATTGTAAGCCACTTATACAAATTGTGCAATGTTGTAACAATAAATAATTAAATAATAAAATAATATTAATATTTATTTATTATTAATTAAAGACTATCTAAAGTCAATAGTCATGTCCTTTTACGAAAAGGTGTATGACGAGCTTATATAAAGCCCAAACCTATGTAACTATTCATCATCTATCATACAATACATTTTTACATTACTATTGATCCATTTATGGATGACTTACGTTACTTACATTGAGTTTTTCCGTAAAAACAATATTTTACTATTCCATTTGGTATCAGAGCTGTTCTTTTCGACTGACTTGTGGTTTATTTTGTTATTATTGGAAGCTTGTGGCCCAATTTTAATTACCTTGGGTTTGTGAGCCAAAATATTTAAAAGAAAAATAAGAAGAACAAAAAATCTCTAACTCGAGGCTCATGGCCCAAAGGGGGAAAGTAAAAAAAAGAAAAGAAAAGAAAAGAAAAGAAAAGAAAAGAAAAGAAAAAAGTGAAAAAAAAGATAAAAGAAAAAAAAAGTAAAAAAAAACAAAAGAAGGGAAAAAGAAAGTTAAAAAAGAAAAGAAAAAGCCTAACCAACACATGGTTTTGCTTTCCAACTCCATTTAAAAAATCTCTCCACTCCGATTCCATTCTTATTCATCCCCATACTCCTACCTACCATCCCTTAGGTTCAAAAATCCTAACTTGTTTTTCAAAAAAAATAAATATATTAAAACAATATTAAATTATATTAGTTTTAATATTTCAATTAAAAAAAACTATATTTAAAAACTAAATCTAGAGAAGCATTAATATTAATATTATTATTATTAATTAATAATTATTATTGTAAAAAAAAATATAGTAATTATTATTTTATTAAAATAATAATTATTTTTGCAAAAAAAGAAGAAGAAAACAAATTGAAAAAAGACAAAAACAAAGAAGAATTCAAAAGTCAAAAGGAAAACCAACTATCGTCAAAGAACACCAAAAGCTAGGAATTATGGTGAATTCTAAATTAGAATTGCAGAACTACAAGTAGCATTAGACAAAGTATTTGACATGACAAAACTGGATATTTCTAAGGGATTAATAGAGTAGGAGAATCATTATCTAAAAATCCGTATTGTGAGATTATCTACTCAAATTGAGGAATTAATGAGTAACAAATATACTGATCATAATCTACCAAACCAAAAAATCTTGAAAGATGCAATTGAGAATAAAGAAAAAATAAAACAATTAAACAAAATCATCAAGGACAAAGATGACAAAATCACGCAAATTCAGACAAAAGTAAGATGCCAAGAACCAGAGAATTGTCGCCTTCAGCAACAGATTGAGGAACTCTAACATAAAGAGCATGACTAAAAAAATACGCACAAGTTGAAAATTATGAAAGTCAATAACACATTAACAAGTAATACTGAAGAAATATATCGATTAAGAAATCATAATAAAATATTAGTTACGAAGATCAAGAAGTTAAAGAGTACCAAGAAGGCAGACAACACGAATGAAGACATTGAAGGAAAAGTCCTAGAAAATAAAGAATAAAACCAATGCCTTATAAATTTTAATCAAGAACTAGAGAAACAACTCGAGAAGTTAAAATAGGACAAAAAGTCGCAAGATGAAAGGTTCAAGAAGATTTAGAGTAAAAAAAATCTACTAGAGAACAAAACAACGTAAATTCAGAAAGAAGCATACAGACTCTCTGAAAAACAAATTCACGTTAAGGAAGTAAATTCAGTCATCGTCATAGATAAAAAAGAAGTCAATACATCCAAAGAACAAACAACAGGTACTCTTTATTGACAACCCAATTATAAACGTTATTTTGACCAACGACAAGGTCAAAATGAACACACAGAGAGGAGAGATGATGTCAGATGAGTAAGAAAAACAAATGAAAATACAAAATAACAAGCACAAAGACCTATCCCACAAAGTGATCAAATATATTTGATAAAAATAGATTTGGGATGGACCACATCAGAGACGATGTGACAATTTTTCTGGGAATTCATAGCTCATATCACCTCGTTTCATCAAATGTCGCAATGAATAAACAAAAATGATCGAAAGATAACATTACAAAAAAAATCAGATGTAATCATTGTCGTCAAATAAGCTTTGAGGACAAAGCTTCCCTTAAGGGGAAGACAATGTAACAATAAAATAATAAATTAATATTAATATTAATTTATTATTAATTAAAGGCTATCTAAAGTCAATAGTCATTCCCTTTCACGAAAAGGTGCATGACGGGCTTATATAAAGCCCAAAGCTATTTAACTATTCATCATCTATCATACAATGCATTTTTACATTACTATTGATCCATTCATGGACCACTTACACAACTTGCATTGAGTTTTTCCGTAAAAATAATATTTTACTGTTCAATTTGGTATCATTATTTTATTGTTCCAAATGTCATACACATAATAGGATCAAAGATTCAAGTTTGGCGAGCATGCAAGGGTTGCAAGACAATGAAACATGTTGAGTATGAATGGAAAAAATATCGATATCAAGGCACGCATTTTCAAATTAGGTGTAACTTTAGATTTGTGTAAATCATTAATTTAATTATCACGAGTGTGTTCTATATGTATAGTTGTGTTTATTAATCATAATACTCCATTGTTATCCACTCAAAATAGTATCTTATATCAGTGTCACTCATTATTCTTAGCTAGAAAGAAGTGGAAACCAAATATGTCTATACCATAGGTCCTCTTATAGAGTAAATGTTAGTGGTCCGTGCAAGCTAATGCTTTCCTCTCATGACACATTAGTTGCAATGGAAATATTGAAAAACAACAATATGTTGATTAGGATGAATTATTAGAGATACATGCAAAACTTATTATAATATGGTGTAAAAATATGAAACATAGGAAATCGAATAATATTTAAGAATATATAACTTTTATTCATCAAAAATAGGTATAACTATGATAAATTCACTTTTTCCTATCATTACTATGATATTTTCCCTCTAAAATACAATGTATATGTTCGCATTAAGACATTGGTTTAGTAACAGAATGATGTAATTTATTGAAAAAATACACATACTTGTACATAACAGTCGGTTCTTGTGTGCCACTAATTTTTCATATTTTTTTATTGTTACTTTTATATTTTTTAAAAATTAATAAAGTCAATGAAGTCATGGAATTACAAGGTCAAGCATTAAGAATTCATTTAGAGTCTTAACTTAACCAATCATTTATTTATTTATTTTTGCTATGTAGGCCTCCATTTTTACTTGTGCAGCATACAATTTGTTTTCCAAATGGGAAAGGAAATAAAAAGTTACAGTTGAAATAAAAAACCTATGTATTTTAGAATATGATGTATGTACTAATAAAAATCAATAAAAAATAAAAAGAAATATTATTTTTCTGAAAAAAATATATTTTTAAAATATTGGCATACAAATATCTATAAGTGTGTTTAGTTTCAGTAGCAATGAATATGTGGTTTATATTTAAAAGTAAAGGTGAAAATGACCTTAAGAATGCATAGCTAGGAACAAATATTTATTTTTGTTTATGTAACCCGTAACACTGGTTTTTTTCATTTTGAAGCTAAAACCAAAGTAGACAACTCATCCAACACGTAGTTGAAAAGAGACAGTCTTGCTAATTTTTTCTTGAATTTATATGAGTGCACATGCATTAATAATGTGCATGCACTAACAATGCACACATATTTATATTCCATATTCTTATACAATAAGCTTCACTAAGATCCCAAGACACTACTTTTCAATCTTTGATTATGGTTAAGGCTCGACAAACAATCCAAGCTCTTGTGTAGTGGTCTTAGTACATGTTTCCATAGTGCTCGAGCTATAGTGGATCTCTTTAGGGATCCTTGAGGATATTGTATCTCTCCACAAACCAATTTCAAGAGCCTTATGATGTTGTTTATCTACCATGACTATGGTCCAGGCCTTTAGATCCATCCACTATGTAAGAAATATCTTAATGTCACTGATATGGAACTCCTAGGGAAAACCCCCATAGTGAGGGATCATGGCATTGGTTCTAATGTTTTTTCTTGGTGCTTGTGCTAAAAAAGATTTAATTAGGGCTTAAAGTAATTTTTTACACCCTTGATCATGTATCATAGTCCATACCCATTTTCAGAGCAAAAAACCTACATATGACACCTATATCCGACTCAAAGGAATTCAAAGAACCCCTCAAATGACTCATGTGTTGTTATGAGGACTCATTCAAGGATATTGAGTTCTAGAATATTCAACATCACCTTCAAGGTTCTTACTTTCCTTCCTCAAGTATGTTCAAGGCCTTGTGACCCATCCTTGGTGTGCAAAATATATTAATGGAATTCATATCCAAAATGATGCCAAATACACTCAAGAGAGGCTTTGTGTTGTGGTTTGTAGATGTTGCTGACGGGATCCAATAATTTCATATTTTTGGCAAAGTTTTGTCACAACTTATATCATTTTTTTCTCCTTTTCATATTCTCTACCTACCCTTTTAGTATCTAGATAACAACCTTTTGGAAAAAGGTATAATGGTCTACATTTGATCACATTTTGTTGATTGTTTGTTGAATAAGGTAGGATGTATATACTAATGGCTCTTTGTAGAAATGTCACATATTTTTGTGCTATAGGAATTTGTAGAAGTACGTATATTGTGGAACCTTTTGTCCTATGAATACTCTATAGGAAGTCACGGGAATACTCTACATGCAATATTGTGAGAGTGGATGTACAGGTGGGATACTCTACATAATTCTTGCGGATATTCTACAAAAAATATAGTGTATAGTCTACAAGAATTAGTACATATACTATATAGGTAGTACCATGGATACCCTACAAAATTCATGCATATTCTATGAAGGTGCTATCGATCCAATCTTAATGGGATATGATAAATTCTGAATTATGTGCTTAGACCACCACATGGAAGCACAACAAGGAAAATGGTTAAGGATCCAAATACTTAGAAAAGAGTATCCATTTACATGTCCAAGACAATATTTTAATTATAGGTTCTCAAGGGATGCTATATAAGAAGCCTCCTATGTCTATAAATTTTTCCAAGCTAGTGGACATAAATTGCATTAAGCTATGTAATAGACTCCTGTGATTAATGGGATGTGTGGAGTTCATTCTATTTACTATTATGTGTGTTTGAGTTCATTTACTTGTTACTATGGGTTACCCGCAACACCCTTTCCAAGGAAGCATGGCCCTCTCCTTTTGGAAATCAACGAAAAAACTCCCCATAGTTCCTTCAACAAAATATTTTCCCCTATAATTACCCTTGCAACAACAAATTCAGTTACCCACAGATAATCCAACTCCATGGCTTGAACTTATTGAAGAACCTATAACAAACCCAAGTAATAAAACAACATAGCCTACATATGTTTGTTATCCAATCAATTATCCCACTTACTCTATTTCCTCTATAGAATGTAAGGATATTCACTTACGATCAAGGAGGACCCTCAATAAAAAGACTTATTGGAACAAGGAAAGATGAAAGAACCATAGCAGTATAAGTTGTAAGAACATGATTAGTCTGCAAAATATGATTCGAATGTATAAAATATTTATTGAACAATGAAATGATGGATTACAATGAGAAAATGGCCTTAGTATATAGTCCTCCACGGTGTCTCTTCACATAAATCTATGTCTTTACGTGATGGTGACCCTTGGTAATTACAATTAAATTATCGATTACAAATATAATGATTATACATAACATTATTTGTATTTTAATTTTTATGTTTGTTACACTTCTTTTGTGATTTCCTCTGAAGATGATAAAGAAGAAGTCCCGTACCCCATAATAAATAAGTTATGAGAACACTCTGATGAATATCCACTAACCCCACCTCAACATTCAAGTCATGTATAGTCCACAGAAACTTCATAGCCTCCTCTTTATCCAAAGAGGATGAAGTTGTACACACCTCTTACTCACCTTGCAAAAAATAGTGAAAGATGAGCTTTGGAATCTACTCACTGGGAACTTCATATACCCTATCTTTGAAAACCAGTGGGTCTTTCCAATTGTGATCATTCCAAATAAAAATGGGAAGTGGTGAATATGTGTTAACTATAGAGAAGTTAACAAGGCCACCCATAAGGATCGTAATTTCCCTCTACCTTTCATGGATCAGGTCCTAGACACATCGATAGGGAAGAAGTACTTATCCTTCCTTGATAAGTTTAATGGATATAGCCAAATAAAAATATCCCACGAGGACAAAAACAAAATAAATTTTACTTGCATGTGGGGAGCAATCACCTAGCAGGTACTACCCTTTGGATTTTGCAATGCACTTGCTACCTTATAGTGGGAAATTCTTGGTATATTTTCATACCTCATTTATGATTTTGTATAGGTGTACATGGTCAACTTCTGATTATGTGGAAACACCTTCATCAAATATTTGGTCATCTTGGGAAAGGTTCTTAAATGGTGTAAGGATACAAACCTATCCATTAGTAGCGAAAAATGTTTGATGCTACTTATTGAAGGTATTTCTTGGGTCATCACATTTATCCTGTAGGTATTCAAGTAGACTTAACAAAAATTGAGGTAATAACAAACCTTCCTATCCTAAATGCACAAAGAGGTATGTAGTTTCTTATGGCATGCTAGTTAAGACACTTTGTTGGGAATTTTACAAGAATAACATCTCCTCTATTTCCATTGCTTTCCAAGGGTGCACAATTCACTTGAATTAATTAGTTTCAATATGATTTTATAGATTTAAGAAGAATTTTTGTTCAACAACAATATGGAGGGGGCTAAATTGGTCCCTACAATACCACATATCATTGATGCCTCAAATACCTCCATTTGGGAATTCATCAAACAATGAGAAGAACAAAATACTTACACCATATATTTGTCAATAAGAACTTGTCTCCCACGGAACTGAATTACACATTAATGGGAAAGGGATTTCTTGTTATTTTTTCTATGAGTAAACTTTATCATTATATAATAGGTTAACTGTGTTTCTACACACTTACCAGTATGTCATTCGTTACATAATGAATAAACCCATTACCAATGGTATGGTGACTAGGTAGTTGTTTCTATTGCAAGAATCTGACATAACCATCATTGATAGACATGAGAGGGATAATGTCATTGCTAACTTCCCCTATAGGATTACCAATGATGGTGATGCTCTTCCCATAGAGGACATTTTTCGTCATGCGCATACTTTTGTAGTATCTAATAACACTATGTGGCTTACATATATTTCTAATTACTTGTTTATAGGAATACTTCTGATGCACCTCTTACATAAAGAACAACAACATATTATCAAGAAAAGTAGTTGATATTATTGCATCGAAGGTTATATATTCTACAATGGACTGGATCTTATGATACAACGTTGTGTTAGAGAGGACAACATTTATGATATCCCATGAGCCTATCAAGGGGCCCTATGGAGGACACTTTGCCGAAAAAAGGACTACATATAAAGTACTTCATTTGAGGTATTCCCAGACCACTATTTTCTAGGATTCCCAAGAATACATGAATAGTTGTGATATTTGTCAGAGAACGGGAAAACCTACCCAATAAAATGAAATTCTAGTCCACACCCATCTTATGGTAGAGCCTTTTGAAAAATGGGCTCTAGAGTTTGTCAAGCCTAACCTTCCATATAAATAAAAGGTCTACATATTATTTTGTGTTGATTATAATTTATGTCACTAAATGGGTGGAGGCCAAAGCACTCTGAAGATCCACAAAGAAGGTTGTAGCATATTTCCTCTATGGGGAATTTTTCTTACAAGTTGGGGTCCCATTGCATATTTTCATATATGGTAGAGCTTAGTTCATCTCCAATATTGTTTAGAAAATCACAAAGTCATATCGTTCCAAGCATTTAAGGTAACCACACCTTACCATCCATAGGACGATTCATAGGTGGAAGGGACCAACGAAATTATGGAGTACATATTAACCAAGATTGTCCAGCTACAACTTATGGATTGGGATGAAATACTTCCAAAATCCTTATGGAATTACTATACTACATGGTAAAACAACATATGTTTCACTTCCTATGAGATTTGGTAAGCATGTTACCATCCCCATTGAAATGGAACTCAATACATTTAGAAATGCACTACAACTAGGGGTGTACCTATCATAGGCACAACATAACTACTTGAACCATATTATTGAGTTGGATGAACTACGCCAAGTATATCTACAACATGTTATTGTTGTCCAACAACAAAGATCTAAATGACATTATCAACTCATTAAGTATTGGGATCTTTTGTATGATTCTAGATTCAAATAATTTAAGGGAAATATCCATAGCTATTGGTTAGGACCATATGATATTAACACAGTATATGAAAATGGGTCATTGAAGCTGCACACCATTGATGAAGACCGGGTTCCTTTGATGGTTAATGGTCATCACTCGAGACCACACACGAAACCTTTGTTCACGGATGCATTTATTCATAATGTTTCAACTTGTTAGTGCAATAAAAACATGGATATTATGGTCATTACATTTGTAATAAACTGATCTCTCACCTAGATGGTTCAAATAAAATCCAATTATGAAACCTTCTTTTGGAGGTGCAATTAGATAGGTGTGATTTGAAAACCAACTTTCTAGCTGATGACATCTACAAAAAAAAAGTATAATATTTAATAAAGTAATATTTTTTGTTACAACTTGTTGTCTTTATAGGGATGCTCTGCTATAGGATTTTTTGTTTCCACAAAATATTCTATTTCTATGAAACCATATTACAAAACTCCTTGTAGTACGAGCATTTTTTTTGTTACATAATCAGATTGCAGAACTCCATGTAGTATAGATCTCCCTATTTCCTGCATAATTCCCTACAATACATATCTCTCTATAAATATAGTACTAGTTTACATAACCCTACGCAATTGTATAGTCTCCTACTGTTGCATATCTTTTTGTGACTGCAGAAATTTACTACCACAACATCTACTACAACAAGGTTTTTCTCTCTAATGCAACTCCTTTTCTATAAACTACAAGTGCTATAGAGACTCAACACATCATAGAATATTTCCCCTACTTCTTATCTACAATCTACCACGTCAACATTGTGATTCCTCTCAGGTAGTTCTAAGTATGTGCGTCCTTTTCTTTGTCAATAATTAACAAATGTGGTCATGTGGTCATGCCTACCAATCTTCCTATTTCATCCCTTATTGCCCTAGTTTTCCATTTCCCCAAGGAATAGAAAATGTATGCATGTTGGGGGGGATAGGGGGATGCTAAAGTTGGAGTAGCATCATCTAAAGTTGGCATGAAACCACTACCATATTACTTGGAGTTGTCAAATTTAGCATCCATGACTTAAATCATCCACGTAAATGGAGGCTATGGATCACCTAGGTGGAATATTGACATGAGATTACAATAGTAATGAAACCATGCCTTCATAAAATAACCACTAAAAAATCATAATTTTCATCCTTGACAAGCAAATTATCCAACTTATCATTCCTTATCCATGCCATACCAACTATTAGTCTATCCATTACTCGGAAACGACCGTGACTGTGGGGTTTACCCCATCGTTGCTACTACTTAACACATCCAAGGGTTTACTCATTTTGTATACAAATGGTTGTGAGCCATGAAATGGATACAACGTGTAATTTTAACTTGGGGTTTTATTACTGTATGGAGTTATAATGTTTTATAGCATGTATATTGATTTGGTAATTGATATGGGAATCGCTGACAGGGAAACTGTTTCGTTCTATGTTTAACACTTATGGAATTCGATGGTTTATAAGGTAGTATGTGTAAATTATTTATGAGTTGTTTACAGCATTAAATGCTGCTAACGAATCCTACAGGATTTGATGTTAGCCATGTTTTTAAATGTATGTGGAAAAATGGAAGTCGTGAGCTTATCAGGATTCGATCCTGGCTACGACGGTTGTAAACGATGTGTATGTGAAATAACTTGTTTGGGAATTCATGCCCACAAGATTTGATCATTTGACCTATTTTCATTTATACAATATATTTAATGAGTTATGTGATTAGATTTATGGTTGACTTATTATGTGGAAATCTTTCTTATGTTAAACGATTTGGATAAATGTATTTTACGCTTTAAGTGTATAGTTTGGTTATGATGAAGGAGGCATTTATTCACACAGACCTTAGAGGTCTTGTTGGCACCCCAACAACTCCCCTTTGTTTTGCAATAGATAAAGGGACCCCCATATAAAAATTTTGTAAGTATTTAGCTTTGGTTTTCCTTGCTTGGTTTGAAAGAGTAATCGGGTGATCACATCTTTTTATCATATCTTTTACTGATTATTTTTCTTGAATAGTTACTCTTCTATCGTTTAAGTCTTTTTGCCTCCTACTTGTTAAAGAACATTTGTATGCTCTCATTGAACTTTAGCCGAGTTGATTGTATGCCCTAGTCTAAAAGAATTCAATTACCCTAATCTTACAACAACATTGTGTAGTTTCAGGCCTTCATTTACATACATCATTGATCAAATAAGCATTTTAGTAAATCTAGATTAATTATCTAATTGCTTAATTTTCATATAATTTGATGTACAAGTTAAAATGATACATGTGAGGGTTTAGCAATGAACACACACTTATTCATTTGAACAAATTATGATATTTTGTTTATAGCTTTTCATTGACTTTTTATTAAGAAATTTCTTGATTGATTATGAAAATTTAATATATTTTATTAAATATATGAAAATATTCTGATATTATTAACTCCCTAAGCTTTTTGAAATATTTTCATCCAATTTTCATAATTTAATTTTTAATTTCTAAATTACAATGAAAAATTCAAACATATATTAATAATTCTTTAAAAAAACAAAAATTGAAAATAAATCAATAGCCTTAACTAAGTCTTAAAGTTCCATTTTGTATAATATATATAACTTTTGACAAAAGTTAAGATGCATGAAAATTACACGTTTGAACTTTTGACATGGGATAATATATTATCAAAAGAGAGATATTCTACAATATCATTGGTGGGCACTTCACTAGAATTTATAAAACACGTTGCCATAATATCATTACAATTGAACTTTGAATCGTAGTTCTCATTTTCTTTGCTTTCCGGGTTCTGTTAAGAAGGATCGTGACTCTAATATGGACTGATTTTTATTAGATTATAACATTGCCAGCTGCCATTCTGCTATTCTTGATCAAGGATTTTATATTTAATATGCCAGCAATAAGCATATTATGCTAGATTGGTTGTTGAAATAATAAATTTCTGCCATCTTTTTAGGGTAGTTGCACGAGATTGTAAAGATCGGGTGAGATCTAGTATTTATTATTCTTATTTTGGAAATTTGCATTAATGCCAAACAGTTTTGGAACATTGTAATTTTAGATTCATAGAGGAGATCACGTCATTTTTTACCATTCCGTAGAAAAAGAAGGGAATCGTTGAAGAAATAAATTCTTATGGATTAGTTTGTTGAGATCTCTCCATAAAATTCTTGCCCATGAAAGATACCACGACTGCCAGATAGTTGGTGGTTCATCTCAATGTGTCGTTGCTATTCTTTACTCTTTCCTGCAAAAGGAGAAATATAATGTTGAATTTTTAACTCATCATAAGTAAATATTACCAGAACGCCATATAATCGCATGAAGAGCTAAAATTGGGTTAATCAAATTCACGGCATTAGGTTGTATATTTTCATGATATCAATCATTTTGACAGAATGATATCAATTTGAAGGGTGATCTTTATGCTTTTATTTACTTTTATGGTAATTCTTTATAAACAAAATTATATCATGTTGTTTTAAATTAATGAATACTTTTGTTTTACAGGCGGGAAAAAGCATCGAATATGCAATATGATAGCAGAATATTTTACAAAGTTTAGTTTGGCCACGAAGATAAGTAAAAGGATATTACTATCTTCTGCGAGTTATTAGATGCTAGTTTGTAAATATTACTACGAGGATAAACCACATCAGCGGAACCAATCAACGAGAAAGGAGAATTTTCTGCACAGTTGGAGAGGATAGGGGGATCGGGATATTTAGAGGGCGATTTAAGTTCTTATATTAGGCTGGTGGGTCTATTAAGTTCTTGTTTTAAATTTGAATGATTAACTTTGTATTGTCATTTTGATTTTAACAACATTTATTTTAAATTCAGATTTGAAAATAGCATTCATATTTCACCATGGTCTTGCTTGCAGGATAGATTAGGTATAGAGTTAGTTCTTTAAATTAGGTTTAGTTTATTTCATAGTGAAATATACAGTTTAGTTGCTGTTAAAACCTGTGTGTTTAATATCTGTTAAATTTATATGTTTTCCAACTATTGAAGTCTACATATTAGATTAGTCATGTTACTTAGATTACATCTTTGAGATATTTATTTCATTTTAATAATTCTATCACTAAACTATGAGACTCTCTTTTGAGAGCAAACTCATAAGGCAGCGGGGCCTTTGTTCCCGCGAGATTTAGTCATCCCAAACACACCGAGGGATGTTTTAAGCACTTTGTGTGGACTATTTCTCCTTGTTGGCCTTAGGACAATAAATCCGGCCAATAAATGGCGCTAGAAAGAGGGCCATAAGGTAAAACAAGTGGTTTTATTTTAAATTATTGTTAATAACTATTTATCCTCTTGCTCTTTGATTTTTCAGCTTTTATATTTTTTATTCTTCTTCGTCATAGACATGTGTTTAAGGGTTGGTTAGACGACAAGACAACCATTTTAAGAGTGGATTAATATTGATTGTTTATCATTCATGGCTCATGCCCAAATTCTTGTTTGGGAATCAGTTTTTAGTTTTACATTAATTGATATTCCCAATGAGACAGTCAACCTCTTGTCGAAACTTGAATTTGATGGTGAAGGTGATATATCTACAAGAAACACCTCAAGAAGCTTTTGTCTAAATGTAATAAACATAATATTATTGATCTTAGTGCTACTTGCAGGTTATTTACTCTTACTCTCAAAGGATGAATTAAATGTTGGTTGGAAACATTTCCACCTAATTTCTTTTTTACATGGTTTCAATTTGCACATGAATTTTTAGGAACTTCTAAGGATTACGATTCTAATAAACTATGTAGTGAATTGCAGGCTCTTCGAAGGAAGAAAGGTGAGTCTTTAGAAGACTTTTCAGTAAGGCTTTCTCATATCCTTTGCAAATTTCATATTACTGATTTACCTTCTAAATCTGATCTTTTAAATATTGTTTTCAACTCTCAAGTTCCTCTTATTCAACAAAATCAAGATGTTTGTCAAAAGGATGTTTCAACAAATCATTTACCAACCTTTATAGAAACTTCTTCCTCTATCATTGATTCAGATACTTCCATAAGTTCTACCCAACCCCAAGGTGACAAGATCGAAGTAGAAGAGGTACCAACTCCTTCCGATGATTATTCTTTTCTCAAAGGAGAAATGCATACTTCTTTTATCCAAAATATTGAACCTCTATATATTAAGGAATCAAATGGGAAAGAACTTACTCATGATGAATTTATTTGTATAGATAGAGAAGTTGATTATGTTGAGGAACGACAATATTCAGATTCTTTTGTTACAAAAATAGAACAAGATGAATTAATTATAAATCAAACTATATGTTCACCATTTTCTAATTTTGGTATTAATTCTTCTTTCGATTCAATTATCAAAGAACACAAATATGTTAATGATAATTTTATGTGTTCTACAAATTCAATAGAAAAAGTTGTAGAAGATGACATGAATCTTAGTTGCTCAACTAAATGTTGTTCACGAAAAGAGATTAATATTTTTCAAGCAAATATTGATAAAAGTTTTGATTTACATGAAGGATTATCAATTAATCTTGATCTCGAATCAATTTC
The DNA here is from genome assembly GCA_001517045.1 of Pseudotsuga menziesii. Classification (NCBI taxonomy): domain Eukaryota; kingdom Viridiplantae; phylum Streptophyta; class Pinopsida; order Pinales; family Pinaceae; genus Pseudotsuga; species Pseudotsuga menziesii. The sequence continues at coordinate 470,083 of LPNX010400869.1, forward strand.
ATATGGAATACTTAAAGGTACATCACCAAATTATATTGAAAATAATCAGGTAATAAAAGAGAAATCTTTTGGAAATATTAATGATCTTTCTAAATTGAGAGACTCTTTTAATTTCCTCACTTAGAATTCTTACTTTTCTATTTATCCTGGTTTATTTTCTGATTTTGATATGCGTAAGATTCCATCTGAATAATCTAACTATGTTACTTCAAAATCACATTTTTATGAGATATCTAACATTGATGATTCACTTATTAAGCATGAGTTTGAGGGATTGGGACATATTTCATTATTAAATCATCATTCGATACAATATTTTAAAGAGAAAGAAGGTTTATTGCAAGATGGTTACAATAAACCGATATTTGATGAAAATAAAACACCAATTTTTGTTGAAACTAAAAATGCTTGTTCTCATCAGAATTACTTATATGAGAGATATAATTTGATTGGTGATAATAAAATCTTTGTTGAAGAGTTTCCTATAACTTGTGATCACCAAAGACTCTTTTAATTGATTCACTTTTAGTCGTTGACCCTTTAAATAAGATTACTTCTTTCGATATTAGGCCACTACCAATTCATTCACCTATTACATCATTTCATGATCCTACTTTGTATTTAAAACCAATTCTTCTAGTTGTTAGTGTCATAAATGCTAGTGATTTGATTCTTCGAATTGATTCTCATAAGATATTTTTACCACATATGGAATTCATATTGTTAGATCATACTTTGCATTCTAAGTTTCATGATAGGATTGCAGAGTGGCTCGAAAATTCTTATCTCAAGAAGTTTCCATTCAATGGTAAGGATTTATTTTCTATATATACAAGTAAATATTTTAGTGGTAAGTACGATGCATCTAATTTTCTATTATTAACATATCATTTTCTTTTACTAATTGAAGGTGATGTTTTTCTTACATGAATGAAAATGCTTCGATGGATTCATTGGCTATTTCACTTTACTTAAATTTTCATAACAATTGATTTCTCTTGTACATAGTAGGCTTGGGTTCATTTTGTTTTCTTCATTTTTACTTTTGTTTGTTTTAAATGCAGTTATGAAAATGATGCCAATTTCAAGAGGTGACACTTATCGATACATTCAGGGATGTTTTCTTTACCTTTGACTCTCTTTCTCATAATTATATTTAAAATTTTCTTGTTAAGTCATTTATATTTTACTTTTTCGACTTAATTGGGAAAATGTTTATACATTCTTATGATCATAAGCAGGAACTTTTAAGAAAATGAAGAATGTTGTCGCACATTAATACCAAAATATTTTGAGTTGTAATTGCATATGTAATTAAGATTAGGTTTAAGTTTGTTTATTTTTGGTGATTTTTTCTTTTGCTTATTAATAAGAGCGGTCTAACTTATTAAAACATCTTGCTTATTTTTAACAAATCATTATGTCGCAAATTATAAAGAGCCATATTTTTCATCTTCTCTCTTTTCCTTTCATTTGTGATATAGCTATTTCATTTTTCTCCATGTAAGATGTTAATTTATTCAGGGCTAAGTTTCATTTTTGCGTTTGCATATATCCATTTTAGATTTCTTTCTTTGATCGATTTTATTTTGTAAGTTAATAGAATTTTCTTTTGAGTGGTTTGCTTGTTTTCCAAAAAAGGGGGTAAACTAATTTTAGCATATGGTGATCAAAACCATGTATTTCTATCAAGTATTTGATCGAAATCCTTTTCTGTTAAAGGGACATCATTATAAAGGCACTCTTCTTTTGTCAAGATTTTAACCATAGCGAGATTAGTTTTGGCTTTGAAAAATTTATTATGGATCATATTGATGGATTGATTGAGTTACTCAGCTATTATCTAGGATATTTATCTTTCAAAATGATGCTATAATCTAGATGGGTTTATTTTCAAAGGGATCATTTTCCCTAGATTGAAGTAAGTCAGGAATCGTAAGTTATCTTTTAGACTTTTTACGCCATCCTTTGCTCTTTAGTGGGACATCTGGATCTGCTTCCCCATCCACTAAGTAATCTCTCTTGAGATTAACAATAACCTTAATATTATTCATTGTACATAACACTAATAAAATATAAGGGATTAACTGAAGAACGGAAGGTCTCATCACGAGCCGACCCATCATGATCATAAGCTCTGTTGAAGTGACATTACCACATCTAGTTACCAAGCCAGGGTGATGGCTCTTAGTCATTTGGTTAGGAGAAATGAGGTCTCATCACGAGACGACCTTTTCATTTTTCGGCAGTTCTTATGAATGATGCTGCCGCATCTGGTTACCAAGCCAAGGTAGTAGTTTTCAGTTAATGTCTTTATTTATTATGTCCAAAAAAAAAAATTATCTATATCTAGTGGATGGGATAAAAGCATCTAAGTGAGGTTAACAAGTTTATCATGTGGTATTGAGGTCATACCTATATACTACATGTTCTTTGACTTGTTTTGGTTAAGAGAAACTGATTCCTTGGAAAATTTTCTTTCTGCATTTGTAGAATAATCATTTATCTTTATAAGATTTTGGATAATGGTCAGGATAGTGTGATTGATTTTGAAAGTTTTGGTTCAATATTTACATATATAAGCCAATGGAAGGATTAAGTTATGTGATTGGGAAATTGACATTTGAAGAGGCCTTTATCATTATTTCTCTTATATTGTTTAAGAATCAGAATTATTTTGCAGAGATAACTGGTTCGCCCAGCATGTTGCCATTTTTTGGCACCCCAAAAAATCCCCTTTGTTTTGCAATAGATAAAGGGACCCCTATATAAAAATTTTGTAAGTATTTAGCTTTGTTTTTCCGTGCTTGGTTTGAAAGAGTAATCGGGTGATCACTTCTTTTTATCATATCTTTTACTGATTACTTTTCTTGAATAGTTACTCTTCTATCGTTTAAGTCTTTTTGCCTCCTACTCGTTAAAGAACACTTGTATGCTCTCATTGAACTTTAGCCGAGTTGATTGTATTCCCTAGTCTAAAAGAATTCAATTACCCTAATCTTACGACAACATTGTGTAGTTTCAAGCCTTCATTTACATACATCATTGATCAAATAAGCATATTAGCAAATCTAGATTAATTATCTAAATGCTTAATTTTCATATAATTTGATGTACAAGTTAAAATGATACATGCGAGGGTTTAGTAATGAACACACACTTATTCATTTGAACAAATTATGATATTTTGTTTATAGTTTTTCATTGACTTCTTATTAAGAAATTTCTTGATTAATTATGAAAATTTAATATATTTTATTAAATATATGAAAATATTCTGATATCATTAAATCCTTAAGATTTTTGAAATATTTTCATCCAATTTTCATAATTTAATTTTTAATTTCTAAATTACAATGAAAAATTCAAACATATATTAATAATTCTTTTAGAAAAAATAAAAATTGAAAATAAATCAATAGCCTTAACTAAGTCTTAAGGTTCCATTTTGTATAATATATATGACTTTTGACAAAAGTTAAGATGCATGGAAATTACACGTTTGAACTTTTGACATGGGATTATATATTATCAAAAGAGAGATATTCCACAATATGGTGGGCACTTCACTAGAATTTATAAAACACATTTCCATAATATCATTACAATTGAACTTTGAATCGTAGTTCTCATTTTCTTTGGTTTCCGGGTTCTGTTAAGAAGGATCGTGACTCTAATATGGACTGATTTTTATTATATTTTTTCAGAAGAAAAAATCATGTCCTTGATATTCATGAAGAATCAAAGGTCATTTTACATACCGGTGTGTGTCCAAAACAGGCATCAGAAATACATGTGGTACCGAACCCAACAAAGAGCACTAAGAGATATACCGACCTAAGATCAGTACTCATCACGGAAAAGAGATACCAAGAAGGTACTCTATGACATCCTGACATATTTCCAGAGAGCACAAAAGGCGAACAGAGGGCACCTCCAAGGAGGTCCATGATACATATCATCCATTGTCAGATCAGAATAAACAACAGTGCCCACAAAATAGAGGGATCCCAGCTCCAGCACTAGCTTAAAAGAGCTGAAGTTTACCGAGCTTGATGACAGAGTCATCGTAAAACTCAGAAATATAATAGAGGCTAGGGGCCAAAATCAAGTCCTCCTTAGAGAGGCCATCTGCACATTGGTTGTGCTCTTTGTAAATATGTTGCATGTCTAATATGAGAAAGAGTGGCATCATATGCCTAATGGACACACACTAGTAGTCTAAAGAAAGGCATGACAAGGATGCCTTTCCCAATACCCAGTTGATGATGACCGAATAATATCCAAAGATTTGTAAAGTCAGGAGCCCCAGAGACGAATCCCAGTGCATAAGTGCCCACATAGCTAATAATTATTCCCTAGTGTTTGTACTCCCTATGCATCCCAGCTTGATGTGGAAGTAGTGATTACTGTTGATTGCAAGATAAACCCCAGCCCCACCGATGCCTTCAACAGCAGCTCCATCAAAAAAACCCATAGGGTAGACCGGTGAAGGGGCAGGACCTATGATCTGGATTTTCTTCCTTTTTCCGGAAATAGGGAAGCTCTGAAAGAATGAACCAATCTTGCTAGTAAGTGAGGCCAAAGAAATTTTAGAGCCTTCAAAAATGCCTTTGTTCCGAGCAATCCAGACACACCAGAAAACAAAATAAGGAATGTAGTAGGTAGAAGGATTGTGTTTCATCTAGAAGTCGAGGTACTCAACCAGAGATCTAGAGGAGGTTGGTAGTGTAAAGTGATAAATATCTTTTAATACATTAAAAAAAAATAATAAAGCTGCACTCCACAAACATGTGTTGGACAGTTTCTTCCTCTGCGTGACATAACCAGCAACAGCTCGGACCCGACTAGCCTTTGTTTACCAGATTATCCCAGGTTAAGATTCTGTACATCAATAAGAGCCAAGTAAAACATTTGATCTTCAGAGGGATGTTAAGTTTCCATACATCACATAAAATATGATCCTGCGAGGTGGTAGCATGCTAAGCAATGATCTGATCATATACCAAGGATGTGGTACCAATTCCATTTTTTTATTAAAGGACCAGAGGAGGGAGTTGGCCTTAATAGACAAACGGATGCCACCCTACTGTAGGCTAGAGATATATGAGTTCCATTCAATTTTACAATCACCCCCCAGCTTGAGATCATCAGCTGTTAGCCAATAATCTTGCACATCAATCAGTGGGTTTCTGGCATGCTAAAGAGTAGTAATCCCATAATCACAAAGGTAAGATCTTAAATCCGTTGAAAAAAAGTGGATGTCACTAATGCCAACAATAGGGTCTAAACCAATGTGTACATTCCTTCCATCACCCACCTTCCAACACAAACATCTTCCCATCCATGTTATGGTTTTTAAAAAACCATTCCATATAATGGAGGTGCCTCTAGAGCCAAAATTTTTGTTTCTCATCCATTCCGCTAGTGTCTGATGTTTTAAGTATTTGGTCAAAATGACCTGATGCCATATTCCTGTACCCTTCAGGACCCACCAAAGAATTCGCAGTCTTAAAGAGATACTGAACCAGTGGATATTTTTAATGCCCCATCCCCCAGAGTCTAAAGGCTTTGCCAGGGTCTTCTAGTCCACAAGATGAAAACAAAATTTGTTTTTGTTGGATCCCTATAGGAAGGAAAAGATCAATTGCATCATCTTATTAAGGATAGATACAGGAATCAAGGCAAGCGCAAACAAATAGACGGGTAGGCTAGTGAGAACTGTAAGAATAAGGACCAACCTACCTCCCAGTGACAGGAAATTGTGTGACCAATTATCAATTCTTTTTTTAAACCTTTTTAAGAGCCAAAACCAGTCCTTCACTTCATATCCCAACGGCTTAATGAAGTATCCTAGATACTTAAATCCCTCGTACAGAGGCTTCACACAGTAGGGAAGAATGTGTCGAATGTTATTCAACACCCCCATATCCATATCATTAAATAAAAACCCAGACTTGCCAATGCTAATACACATGCCAAAAGGCCTCCAAAATGACATCGAAGGCAACCCACTCTTCAAAGGTGCCAAGACCAAACAACACAACATCATCCATGAAAAGTAAGTGGGTGAGGGTGAGAGAGTTAGAAATTTTGATTCCCTTTATCCCACCACACCTTTTGGCATCATTGATGAGTAAACTGAGACCCTCTATGACCACGATAAAGAGTAGGGGAGAAATGGGGCACCCTTGATGAATTCCTCTCGAAGGAGTGAAAAAACTCGAGGGAGAACCATTGATGAGTACAACAAAGTTAGCAGATGTGATGCAGCCCATAATCCAATTCATCCCCTTTAAAGGAATACCAATCTGCAGAAGAATGAGTCTCAAATATGTCCATTTAACCCGGTCAAAATATTTGACTAGATCCAGCTTGAGTACAAGGGAAAATCTCTTTTTGGTCTTGATAGAATGCAGGGCTTCTTGTGTAATCCCCACAGGCTCCATAATTTGCCTATTGATAAGGAAACCAAAATGTTTAGGTGAAATGTGTTTATCAAGGGAAGGTTTTAACCTGAGAGCAATGACTTTTGAGATAAGCGTGTAGTCTAAATTACATAAGGAGATGGGTCTGAAGTATGCAAAGGAAGAGGGTTTTTCTAGCTTGGATATTAAAGTGAGGGATGTATCATTAAGAGAGGGTGCAACCATTCCAGAAACCCTAGAGTGTTCAACAGTAGCCAAGAGGTCATCCTTTACCAAGTCAAAAAAACTTAAGTAGAACTCCACCGGCCAGCCATCCGGGCTAGGGATTTTATCCTTCTTGAAGGTTTTCAAAGCACCTTCAATCTCACATAGAGTGGTTTTGGAATAAAAACAATTAGCCTCTTCATGAGATAAATAAGTAGAGAAGAGTTGTACTACTTTTAACTGGTCAACAATATTAGTCTAATTGTCATCTTTAAAGATACCAGAGAAATTTTTAACCCGAGGTCTTTTAACAGTTCATCACTTTCAATCCAAGACAAGTCTGCATTCTGAAGGGCCCAAATGCACATTAGAGAGAATTTGAGGTAAAAAATGGGCCTCCTAAGAGATGTACTACAAAAATATAAGATATATTAAAATATTATGAGTTAGGGGTTTTATGGGGTAGGTATTATTAATCTTGCACATTGATCTAGGAACTAAGAATCAATCTCATCAAAGAATAATCAACAAATAACTCATGAAATGGTGTTAATCAGAACCAGAATGGTTTCCTCTGTGTATATTCAATAAACAATGAATGATTACAATACCAATGTCAAGCAATGGCTTGAATCCATGAGGAATTCAAATACCTAAGGAGACAATTCGAATTCAGTGAGTGAGTCTAGCTTAACTGACTCTCAACCATAGGTTCACACTCAGTTAACCACTTAACCAAAACCCTAATTGACTCACCAAACCCTAACTGAAGTCAGAGTGCAATAAATGACTGAATCTCAACTGAAGGAGATCAAACACATGTCATAGCAAGCCAACCATCAAGTGCTAGTGCTCCATGAATTCAATGAACCTCGATGAGGTTAACTGAAGTTGAACTAACCATCAGAAGTTGGTGGAGGCGTCCTGTTGACTCCAGATCATTAAATAATAATAAATAATCATTAAATAATAATTAAATAATATATTTAATGAGAGGAGGTGCCTTAACTGACTAGTTGAACTGATTGTAAGCACCAGTTAGCAATTAGGTGCATTAATATCACTCAAATCACCCCCGGAGTGCTCCAGTTAGCCTCCTTGACTGTAGGAGAAGGCTAAGTTAGCCTCCTTGAGTGTAGGTAGGCGTGCGTGTGACTGGATGATGGTAATTAATGCTCCACTGATGTCAATTAATGTCAATTATACTTAGGATAGTGGTTTAACTAGGCCAATTTGACCAAAAGAGTGTGTATGATGGTAAATGTCTCCAACACCCCCCCTAAGCTATACTCAGGAAGAGTTAGAAAACATAGATGCATAAAAATTCTAGGGCCCCAGCAACAAAGGCCATAGGTCACCCTGTACAATAAAGTAACTGCTTAATATAACCAAGGAAACGGGGAAAACCTCATGGGAAAAATACCCCCCCTGAAACTAAGCAGTAAATCAAGAATTGGTTCTTCTATGCAGTAGCATCCTGAGACTGTGCATGTGAACCTATGAATCCAAACTAAATGAATATGTCTGGAGGAATCTTCCACTTTGGAAGAAGAACAATGCACTCAACTGAATCATAAATATAAACAGCTGCACGGTGAAAACTGGACCCATGTAGAGCAACTGAAATCATCTGAAGAGAGAGCAAAGGTTCTTGAGGATTTGAACCATGTGTGGAACACTCAAGAAACGGATATGTTGCAGCCTTGAACAGCAAACCATGAGTGGTAAAATCAGCCCCAATTTTTAGGAGCAAGTGTCCAAGCGGATGCATAATGTCTTTCTCTTTACTAGTTCTGTGAGGAGATGAACTTGTGACCAAAGGTAGAGAATCCCTGGGACTCTGGAGAGAGAATGCTTGAGCTCCATAATCTGATATAACTTTAGAAATATCTAATGATTTACAAAATAAAATATCAGCAACCTAATAAGAGGAAACTAGCACCAAATCCCCAGCAGCAAAATTGAAGAAGAGCTGCGGTACTTGATTTTTCACACCAAAATTGGTGAGAGCAGCTATAAGCATGACTGAAAGCTCTTGGATTTTAAAATATGAACAAAATAATATCAGATCAGAATGTAAATCAGATTTAAATAAGTTCACAACAGATCCAAAACTATGAAATGAAAATAAATCCCCAGCAACGATTTTGTAGGAGACTTGCGGTACTTGTTTCTTCACACCGTTGATGAGAATAGCTACAAGCAGTACTAATGGTTTATGAACCTGAAATTTTGAACCAAGAAATATTAGATCAGATCCAAATAAGATCATATTAGATCCAATAAGGTTCATATCAGATCCAAAATTATGGTCAACCGAGACGGTGGATGCATAGTTGTCTTTTTCTTCAAAATTCTGAATTTTGGTGCATGCAATCCTGCAGGATTTTGCTGAAAGATCTAGATCATGGGGAGCGAATGTGTCACTCTTATAATCTGATATTTCTTCCAAATAATCCAAGTTTTTGCCTATTTACACACCAGCAACAACATTAGAGGGAGAAAAATCAAATTTCTCTTCACTTTCAGAAGCAATTACTGGTAAATTTTGCACAGAATTCAAAGGAAAATCACCGGTGAATGTTTGCATGGAAGTGTAGCAGTATTTTTCTTCAATATCAGAGATTTGAATGTCTTCTTCTATTTCAGCAATATGAGGAGATGAGATATCAGAGATCTCATGAACTTCCGGAGCATCAGGAGAAGGAGTCACTACATGGAGAATTTCTTCAATTCGAATTGAATGTGTAGAAGATTCTGCTTCATCTTCATCTTGAAAAACTTCTTTAGAGAGAGTAGAGGCTGAGAATTTTGAGTAAAGAAATCTTGTGGTGTTGGATGTGATCTCCAAAGTACTATTATGATCCCCATTGTGCTTGCCAAAGGTTTTGTCGAATTTTGTCCAAACTTCCTTTGGGTATTCAACAGAAACAATAAGGTAGTACAAGCTAGGAGAAAGGGCGAGACCTATTGCTCCAAAAGCTCTATCACCTTCATTTAGCCAGTCATTATCATTCTCATAAGACTCTTTTCCAAGTCCAATAGACACCTCATAGAGACCTCATCTCTTCAGAGATGCAATCATCTTCAACTTCCATTCTGAATAGCTTGTGAATGGGGTGAGAAGAGGGATTGATGAGTCCATTTAAAGTTGTACCTGTTAAAACTTGCAAATCAAAACAAAAAGGGCACTGTAAGGTCAGACAACCTACACATTTTAGGCTTTCATCACACCCAGCATAGTCAATCAAGCAAGCTTGATCAACAAGTTCTTTACTTGGGGTATTAAGTGGTAAGCCTTGGCTTCTGGTGCAGTGCTGGATTTTTGAGCTATTGCTCAAATTTCATGGAGAAATCTGTCAAAAAACTTGTTTTTGAGAGATAGATCTTCTATCTTCCGTATGCTCTGATACCATATTAATCTTGCACATTGATCTAGGAACTAAGAATCAATCTCATCAAAGAATAATCAACAAATAACTCATGAAATGGTGTTAATCGGAGCCAGAATGGTTTCCTCTGTGTATATTCAATAAACAATGAATGATTACAAAACCAATGTCAAGCAATGGCTTGAATCCATGAGGAATTCGAATACTTAAGGAGACAATTCGAATTCAGTGAGTGAGTCTAGCTTAACTGACTCTCAACCATAGGTTCACATTCAGTTAACCACTTAACCAAAACCCTAATTGACTCACCAAACCCTAACTGAAGTCAAAGTGTAATAAATGACTGAATCTTAACTGAAGGAGATCAAACACATGTCATAACAAGCCAACCATCAAGTGCTAGTGCTCCATGACTTCAATGAACCCCGATGAGGTTAACTAAAGTTGAACTGATCATCAGAAGTTGGTGGAGGTGCCCTATTGACTCCAGATCATTAAATAATAATAAATAATCATTAAATAATATATTTAATGAGAGGAGGCGCCTTAATTGATTGGTTGAACTAATTGTAACAACCAGTTAGCAATTAGGTGCATTAATATCACTCAGATCACCCCCGGAGTGCTCCAGTTAGCCTCCTTGACTATAGGAGAAGGCTAAGTTAGCCTCCTTGACTGTAGGTAGGCATGGGTGTGACTGGATGATGGCAATTAATGCTCCACTGATGTCAATTAATGTCAATTATACTGAGGATAGTGGTTTAACTAGGCCAATTTGACCAAAAGAGTGTGTATGATGGTAAATGTCTCCAACATGTATATATGACAACTCACTTCCTACACTACTTTTTATGCACAATATAAATAGCCATGGTTGAGTTACTTTTCTAAATTGACTATAAATAAAATTAATAAAATAACTCTACAATGATGTGACTAAGATTCATTGTAAATTCCCAAAAATTTATTGTCCTTTAACATTTATTTGTCTTGAACTTGTAAATAAAATTAAATAAAAATGAATCTAATTTATATGCATAAACATATTTTTTCATATAAATATCATTCATGAATTTAATTTATTTTAAAAGTACAAGATTGATTATATATATATATATATATTAGTTTGACATTATGATATTAAATACAATCGAGTGAATATATAATTTAAAATTAAAAAACATGAAAATGACAATATATTATTTTATAAAAAATGTGAAAAGACATTTTTATGAATTATGAGTACTTTACTTGAAAATGACAATAATATTATTTTATGAGAAAGTGTGAAATGACTTTTATTGTGAGTACTTCACTTTATGACTTAAAAGTACTTGTACCACTACCTTGGTTAACTATGGGTTTTCATCCACCATAGAAAATGTGACAAATAAGCATTCTTAACTCATGCAATGCCACCTCAACCATGGGGGATGATGTCATCTACTAGAATGTAATTGGTTGATTTTCATAGTACATTTTGGTCCTTTTGAGGCCCATTTTTTACCTCAAATTCTCTCTAATGGTTGTGGTTTTTGTGAGCAGAGGCAACATAGTGGAAGAATTTAGTATTAGCATCCCCCAGGGTATACCACTGAACCCTGCTCTTCAATTTCCAAGTAAGAAGCTTGTGGGCTAGGATGGATATCTTTTGGTCTCGAAGAGATTGCATAATGGACTGATTTTCCAGAGACAGAATGCCTGTGGGATGAGCTTCCAGAAGATCCTTAATATGAGAATGTACCTCCAAGGATTCCTGAGTATGCATCAATGCTTTTTCCTTCATCCAGAATTTGGCCTTCCCTTTTAAAACCTAGAGTTTGTGTGCCAAAGAATGCATAATATCATGAGAGGATGAAGAAGGTAACGAGGACCAGACCTCCCCAACCCAATCAGTGAACCCCTCTTCCAAAATAAAAGCCCTATTAAATTTAAAGGGGTAGGGACCAGTAACCAACACGTTCCATTCCAGACAGATGGGGTAATGATCAGAAATATTAGTGATAGATGACCAAAATCTGTATCATTGTAAGTGGGGCACAAGAGAGGATGTGAGTAAGAATCAGTCAAGCCTTTTGCTGATCCCATCATCCCCTGCCCTACCATTTTTCCATGTCGGGCCAACACATGGAGGGGCCAGGTCTATCAGGTTATTGACAGATAGGAAGTTTTTGAACAAGGGTGCAAGATGATACAGATGAGAAGATTTCCCCCAAATCTCCCCAACATTCAGAGTAAAGTTAAGATCACCCGCAAGAATTAAATTTGGAAGAGAAAGAAGGCCTCCTTCCATGACTCAGTTCCAAAATAATTCACAACCCGAATAGATCCCATAACAGTTAAGAATAGAGAAAGTATCCAAAGAGCCCCTAAACTTGGCTTGAACCAAAATCCCACCAACCGTCTCAAAATCCTTACAATGCATAGTATGGGGATTCCATCCCATTAAGAGGCCTCCAGAAAGTCCCGAAGCATCAGTAGCACAAAACTCCCAACCAGAGAGGAGCTTAGAGAAGGCAAGGAGCACAGGGAAATGGCTGCACATTGTTTCATGTATCAAAAGCATATTCGGAGCAAGTGAGAGAAAGAGAGAAAGGAGATATTTTTGTTTGGATAACCCCCCGAAGCCACGAATGTTAAAGGAAACAATCTTCATCAAACACCATTGCTCGGGGGTGTCGTTGCTCTAAGAACCCTAGGTGAGGAGTTTTTTTGGCTTCTGGCTGCATTTTTAATCCTAGCTGATAGAGGTGTATAGAAGGGAGCATCAACAACCAGATTGGAGTTCGGCAGAGGCTTCATTTTGGATTTTCGAATAATGACATTCTCAAAGCATATAGAGTCAAGGGGGAGAGTAGAGGGCGAGACAGGTGTCTTCGCTGAGAAGATAGAGAGCGTCTTCATGAGTGCTGGGTTAGAGAAGGCAGGTGAAGAGCATGGGCTAATAGGAGGGCTAGACTGATTCACAATAGGAACATTAACGACCAAGGGTGGGAAATCTTCAGGAGTAAAAAGGGGGGTCACATCCGAAATATGGGTACTTTTCGGAGGTGGTGAGATGGGAGAGGAGGGTTCCGCATAAAGTGGAAAAGGTGGGTTTGAGATCAATGACTGTAAAGGAGGATGGATATCAGCCAGACCGTGAGAACCATCCCATGGGTCCATGGAGGGAAGAGAAGCAGGAACGAGAGAATCGGTAAGGGTCGACTGTTGCAAAGATACAATGGAGGATTTTCCACAAACATTTGATAATGAAGCCCCAGCCTCCACTTCTTGAATCAAAAGTAACTGACCCTTTGAAATATCATCAAATATAGAAGTGGAGAGAGAGTCATACATACCCCGCTAAGGAGGAGAGGATTGACCACTAGATGGAGGTATAGATGGCCCTTCAGGAGATCCATTTTTGCAGTTGGGAGACCTTGAAGCTTTCGAAAGAGATAACAAGCTCGAGCCATGAATAAGAAGAGGGCAGGAGCATCTGAGATGACCCACCTCATGACATTTATTACAACGAAATGGGACATGGAGGTAATATAGTTGCTGAAAGAAAGTAATATCATCACACCGTAGCTTGATATTCACACGAAGACCCCTAGAAAGGTCCATTTCAACCAGGACATGCACCATCTATTTGTCAAAGATTAACTGAAAATCCTCATCTATGGCCACAAAGCACCCGATAATGTTTGCCACCCCCACCAGCAGGTCTCGGCTCCAGAGAGGGAAAGGTAATGCAGGGAGAAGAACCCAAAGGTGCCATTTAACCACCCTCTCCCACTGAGGGTCGAAGTTCGAGTGCCAATGATTAAGCACTAAGGAACCAGAGCCAATCTTCCATAATGATTCCAGAATTAAAGACGCATGTGAGTCTTTTGTTGAAATATTGTAACTTGGAAGAATATTCTATATGTATCTTTTTGTGGTCCTCGATGGTCCTACTGGGAGAACCACTTGTATTAATTTGTACCCCTATGCTTCTAATCGGAAGAACTAATAAGAGTCATGAGGTAGTCCCCTCTAATTGTAAAGGTGGGTCATTAGCACCCCGGTCTGGTAACTCGAGCCTATATGATTAACTCGAGCCTACGTGTCGAATGTGATAATTAAAGTGAACGAATGAATATAAATAGAGGTGTGGCGCTCCTCATTGGAAGCACACACTCTCACTTGTGTAGCACATTAGTGGAGAAGAGAAGAGTAGCTGGAGAAGGAGGAGGATCAGGTTTTGATCTCCTTGTTAGTTTTATCTTTTATCTTTTGGGGCATCTATATTGAGGAATATTTTGCTGGTTTTTTCCCTTTAGGGTTTTCCCAGGATAAATATTTGTGTTCCTTTTGTATGGTTGTGCTTGTCTATCTTTCAGTGATCCTATTTATATGCTTTTGTTATGAAATTGAAATGAAATACTAATGATCTAGCTTAGCATATGAAAAATTCAACATGGTATCAGAGCCACCCTGAAAGAAGACATTGTGCAGCTACAGAATCTAGGGCTTCTTACTTTTTGGTTCTCTCTCTATAATCAATCAGAAAAAGAAGGCTAGGCTGACTCTCCATTGAAGGGCACATCTTTCTGTCGAAGCGGAATTTGATTTCGAGCATTTTCAATTTTCGGTGTGGGAAATTAGGGATTCTTTCTGAAGAGGAATGCTTGAGTGAGCCTGGAATATGATTTCTCTCCTCATCAAAATCGAAGTTTATAGACCTGGATCAAGATTTTTGGTTGGCTAAAACTCCGGGAAAGTCAAACCCTAGTTTGACCCCGAGCTAGAAAAACCCTAAATACTAAAAAATGCTACATTTTGGTACATTCACTATATCTCGCGATTGGAGAATTCTCAAGAGCTAAAAATTGTAGAGGATGAATATAAAACCCTGATCTACCCTGTGTCCAAAATGCAGCCTCATATTCGCTATATTCTGGGAGATATGATCCCTCCAAGTTAGGGTTCCAACCTCTTCTAGAATTCATCCCTAAACAGGACACCTGGGGAGAATTGCTATATCTTGAGCTACAGAGGTCCAAATGACATTTATGAAGATGTTATAGAAAGGGAACAGAATTTTTGTTTTGTGTTCTGAATTTTAGAACCAGAAGATGAAACTGTGACACATGGCAGGCTGTACAACTTTGCTGTTATGAACAGTCCTGTAACAGGTCACCTTGGGAAAATGATCATAAATCCCAATTGGTGAAACCAATTCTGATTAAACACATGGTGTTAGATCAGGGACATGTGAGGTTACCTCAATGAGAAATTTTAGACATATAGGAGCAGCAATTTTAGAGATATCACAGAAACAGTGACAAGAATTTTTGCTGAAGAAATTGGAAAACTAGGGCTTCCTGTTCCGGGAGCTTCCCTCCACTATTTTCAGAAAAGGAGTACATTGGACAGCTCAAATTGAAGAGATATATATTTATATCCAATCAGATATGAAATATTCCAAGTTTTGAAAATTAGGGTTTCTCTGACAAACCCTAGATCAGTCAGCTCCGAAAGCAGGACGGACACCTCAAATCGGTTAGATCTAATCTTTTGCTATTTGCATTTGAGGTTCTCATTTCAAAGTGATCTATCACATAAGCTTGATGATAATCTTGGTGAAGTTGAAAACTTTCAAGCATGCAAGTATTTGATCTCTCTAAAGAAAATGAATTGGACACCTACATGAGTAGAGAGGTTCCAGTTCCAGAGGGAGATGAGGCTAAAAGCCTTACACCAGAAGAACTTGGTCAAGGCCAAGAAGATCATTATTGATTGAATCACGGATCAACTTGTACCACAAGTGTCTTCCCTAAAGACATAAAAAATGTTTGATTCCTTGACCAAGCTATTTGAAGGAAAGAACATACATCAGAAGATGACCTTAAGAAACAGGGAAAAGAAGAAGTGAAGAATGCAGAAGTGGTGATAGCTACCTTGAATGGCAACCTAGGATCATGGGATTCATTCATGCAAGGAATGTGTGCCAGAAGGAAGTGATTACTTTTAGTTGACTCTGGGAAGAAGAAGAAGCTCGACTCATAAGAATAGAAGAAGAAGATGAGAGCAATTGAAGATCGAGCTCTCACCATTCAAAGAAGACCCCTCAAGCGATGAGGAATATGAAGAACTCAATTCTTGAAGAACCTCTTATCCATCTTATCATTTGGATAAGAAATGCTGATGTCATGAATAAAGAAGATGATAAAGTAGAAGAATCAAGAAGGATTCTACCCACGAAACGAATAGAAGATAAGTATTCAAGTGTCATTTCATGATATTGTTTTGTTATACATTTGATTATATTCAGTTGATGTGTTATGCATGATAGAATGGTTGCATTAATGATAGTAGTGAGATATGGATGAATGTTGTGTTGGCTAAATAGTTACATGATGCATAAGAATTTATCGTTATGCATAGTTCTAACCATGCAACTGGTGCATTTGAATTGTAGGAAATGTCTTGTACAACCGGCTACAAGAAAAGAAGGATGAGACTTGTTCTGAAGAACAAGTGATGACAATTCAATAAACATGAATCTGAAGCTCCCAGGTTCAGAGACATCATGACGAAGGAAAGAGCTTCAGAGAGTGGTAGATCCACCTCGAAGGATGAAGAACACCATGGCTATGAAAGAAGCTATGATCAAAGAGTAACAATTGATCATGAGGAATGATGTATTCAATATGGTTTCGAGACATAAAGGGAAGTACGTAGTATCTTCCATATGGATCTACAAGAACAAGTGTACAAAGCAAGGTTCGTGATTTGTCTCAGAAAGAATAGACTATGACATAACATACTCTATTGACAAATATATATCAAGCATAGAACCACCTGTACAGAATGAAGAGGGAAGATGATACTCCACTTCAAGGGGAGTGACTATAGAATATATCTGAGTTCGACATGGTACGACATGATGGACAACTTCATGATGGATCGAGACTTTACCAAGAGTAAAGTGGGTTCCAACCTTCAAGGTTGAATGCAGAAGACTAGGATATGTTGATGACCTGACAAGACGAACTCATGGAAGATGTTATGATGAAAGAATACTAGAATGATGTTTGGGATATAGTACTCAAACTAGAAAGCAAGAATGTGGTATCTTCCAAATGGATTTGCAAGATAAAATATGTTGTAGATAGAAGTAAGGAAAGACTTGTGGCTAGAGGTTTCTATCAGAAAGAGGGAATTAATTATGAAAAGGCATTTGTCCCAGTAGCATGGTATACTTCGATTATAGCTATCATGGCACTTGCATCCATGATGAAGTGGGACTTACACCAGATGGATGTGAAAACAACTTTTTTGAATGGTGTGATTGAAGAAGAAGTATACATAGAATAGTCACAAGGATATGAAGTTGAAGACAGATGGACACATGTATGCAAGTTGAATAAGGCCCTTTATGGCCTAAGGCAAGCTCCCAGAGCCTGGTATGGAAGGATAGATAGTTTCCTAACGAAATTCGATCCTAACCTTTACTTCAAGGTTATAGAATATGAACATGTCATACTATTACTGTATGTGGATAATCTATTCCTGACAGGGAATGAGGAACAGACTGTAGAATGAAAGAAGAAGCTCGTTGAATAATTTTAGATGAAAGACCTTGGGTTAATGCATTATTTCCTAGGTCTGGAAGGATGGAAAAATTCAGAAGGAATCTTTCTCAACTAGGGAAAGTATGCAGTAGAGATATTGAAAAGATTCGATATGTTGGAATACAAAGCCATGGCCACACCCATGGATTCCAACTTGAAGTTGTTAGCTGATGACTCATTAGAGTTAGTGGACGTGACTCAATACAGACATATTATTGGGTCGTTAAATTTATCTAACAAATACCAGACCAGGCATTTGTTTTGCTGTGAACACCTTGAGTCAGTATCTAGCTCAACCTAGACGTGTTCACCAAATAGTTGCAAAACATGTGATGAGATATCTGAAAGGGACTATAGACTTTGGTCTATACTATGATGGAAACCATGACTACATATTGTATGGCTATACAGATGCAGATTAGGTTGGAAGTATCTTAGACAGAAAAAACACATCAAGTAGATGCTTTTGTTTGGGGTCTGCTATGAGTTCATGGTTTAGCAGGAAATAGTCCAGTGTTTCTCTTAGCACGACTGAAGTAGAATACATAGCAGATTGCTCTGCTAAGTAGTGAAGCCATATGGCTTCGGAAGCTGATATAAGGTCTCTTTGACCTGAAGATGGACACTACAATGATTCTATGTGATAACCAGAGTTTTGATGATAGAGAACCCTGTGTTCTGTTGTAACACATAGAAATCCGGTATTTCTACATACGAGATAAGATGTAGATGATGATGTTTCAGTATTTACATACTGTAGATGCAGATGATGGTGATTTAGTATTTCCATATTGAATATAGAGATGATGATGTTTCAGTATTCCCATATTGAAGATATAGATGATGATGATTTCAGTATTCCCATACTGAAGATATAGATGATGTTTTAGTATTTACATACTGTAGATGCAGATGATGGTGATTCTGTATTTCTATATTGAATATAGAGGTGATGATGCTTTCAGTATTCACATACTGGAGATATAGATGTGATAGTTCAGTATTCACATACTGAAGATGTGGATGATGATGGTTCAGATGATGATGTGTTGACAAAGCCTCTATCTCCGGTAAAGTTCAAACGCTTTCGAGACAAGCTTGGTGTTGTTCGAAAAGACCTTCCCCAAAAGGGGGAGTAATGATGTAGCAGTGGGATTGTATCATCCCTGGGAACTTTCCCTAAAGTGATCTGGTGACCTCGGTCCTTGAGAATGAAGAGGGATTGTATCATCCCAGGACATCTGTCCATAATAGATCCGGTGACCTCGGTCCTCGAGAATGTGGTAGGATTGCATCATCCTTGGACTTAGTCCTAAAGTGATAGGGACTGATTCTCCCGTAATCAATCTAGTGACTTTGGTCATTGAGAATGTGGTAGGATTGCATCATCCTTGGACTTAGTCCTAAAGTGATAGGGACTGATTCTCCCGTAATTAATCTGGTGGCTTCGGTCCTCAAGAATGTGGTAGGATTGCATAATCCTTGGACATAGTCCTAAAGTGATAGGGATTTATTCTCCCGTAATCAATCCGGTGGCTTCGGTAGTCAAAGTGCTGATCGAAAGGTCAAAGTGCTAAAGATGTTGTTGCTAATTGAAAGATCAAAATGCTGAAGATGTTGCTGATCGAAGAGGTCAAAGTATTAATGATGATGAAGACTGAAGATTGAAGATGAAGACTACATGATGTTGAAAAGCTTCCAATGATTTATAGATGTGTTACCCTAATGATGTTGATGATGTCCTCTATTTTATTGTTGTTGTTGATGTTGTTGTAGAATACCCTTCTTGTTAAGGGGGAGTGTTGAAATATTATAACTTTGAAGAATATTCAATATATATCTATTTGTGGTCCCCGATGGTCCTACCGGGAGAACCACTTGTATTAATTTGTACCCCGATGCTTCTAATCAGAAGAACTAATAAGAGTCATGAGGTAGTACCCTCTAATTGTAAAGGTGGGTCATTAGCACCCCGGTGTGGTAACTCGAGCCTACATGATTAACTCGAGCCTACATGTCGAATGTGATAATTAAAGTGAATGGATGAATATAAATAGAGGTGTGGTGCTCCTCATTGGAAGCACACACTCTCACTTGTGTAGCACATTAGTGAAGAAGAGAAGAGTAGCTGGAGAAGGAGGAGGATCAGGCTTTGATCTCCTTGTTGGTTTTATCTTTTATCTTTTGGGGCATCTATATTGAGGAAGCTTTTCCTGGGTTTTTCCCTTTAGGGTTTTCCCAGGATAAATATTTGTGTTCCTTTATGGTTGTGCTTGTCTATCTTTCATTTGTCCTATTTATATGCTTTTGTTATGAAATTGAAATGGAATACTAATGATCTAGCTTAGCATATGAAAAATTCAACATCTTCAAGAAAGACGGAGATCAGTCATCCTTTTTCCAAAATACTGATGGTTGACAGATAGGTTAGAAGTGGATTCCAGTGAATCGTTGCCTATTCAATCCATTCCTTTTTGCCCAAGTTGCAATACTAAAGCCTGCCAATTAAAGCCCATCGTCACAGAGTGCTGACCCTATCCATGTGAAAATCATGGCCCAGAACGTAACTGAGCTTTCCTTCTTGAGCCTTTATCGTTTTGCCGTGTCATTTGGACTAGGTTCGTGAATGACCCTCCATACTCTAGGTCAAACCCAAAACCATCCATGCTATCAGTTCAGAGAAGATGGGTCCAAGATTCACCCTCCAGGATGACAAGAAAGGGGGGAACAGACAGTCCCATTCAGTTAGGACTGAGGCCACAACAAACAAGAACCCCAGGGAAAAAATTCGAAAGCAAAGCCAACCGAAAGAACAGGGTGAGATTCAGAGGTACCAAGAGGTCAAACAACGTGCCCTATCATCATAGCTAATCAAAATACCTTTAAAAAATTAGTGGTTCAAACCCCGCCCAGACTGAGGAGCCCGAAGATAAAGCACAGTGTAACCCTAACAAAACCCAGAAAGATGACACGGCGGTCAACCTGACACAAAAATAAGCAGTATCAATCATAACCCAACTCAGGATAGGAGAAGAACATAAAGCCCCATGCAAGGACCCAATAATCCACAAATATTGGAATGAAACAATATCCTCACTTAAAAACCCTAATACAACCCTGAAAGAAGAACGACCGACAGTTTTGAGCATAAAACAAATAAACAATCAGGACCTGTAAACCTGCAAATATCAGAGTGATGTTAACTTCCCACTTTTTTATTCCATGGTTGGTACTAGTCCCCTATATCAGGGGAGGGAATCCATGTTCCCAATGGCTAAACATGCCAAAAACATAAATAATAGAGCAGGAGCTAAAGGTGACAGGTTCCAAAACAAAACTAACACTGACAGGAAGCACACCCATCGAGACCCTTTACGTCGACAATCCCTGCACCATAAGCCCAGAAGCTTGATGGACCAGGAACTCAGAGAAAAAAGATAGGGACCAAAGGGTAGCAAGACCCAAAAACATAAACCCTCATCGACAGGAAGAATTCCCACCACATCCCCTCACATCGGTAAACACGACACAACACAATGACCAGACCCTAACTATTCTGAGGCCGCCATGGGTGTGTGGGTGTAGGGATGTATCAGAGTACAGTTTTCGAAAAAATTAAAAAACCTCACCGATAGGTAGCATGTCCACCATAATAATACACACCTACAGAAGCCATGCCACAGCAATGTCCAGACCCTGACCATGCTGAGGCCGCTTAAGCGGGCGAGCTCAGAGCTCTCAGAGTCGAGTCACTGTAGGGTTTTTTCCTTTTTTCAAATAGCTCTTCAGATTTTTATTAGATTATAACATTGCTAGCTGCCATTCTTCTATTCTTGATCAAGGATTTTATATTTAATATGCCAACAGTAAGCATATTATGCTTGATTGGTTGTTGAAATAATAAATATCTGCCATCTTTTTAGGGAAGTTGTACCAGATTGTAAAGATCTGGCGACAGCTAGTATTTCTTATTCTTATTCTGGAAATTTGCATAAATGCCAAACAATTTTGGAACATTGTAATTTTAGATTCATAGAGGTGATCACGTCATTTTTACCATTTCATAGAAAAAGAAGGGAATTGTTGAAGAAATAAATTCTTATTGATCAGTTTGCTGAGATCTCTCCACGAAATTCTTGCCAATGAAAGATACCATGACTTCCAGATCGTTGGTGGTTCATCTCAATGTGTCATTGCTATTGTTTACTCTTTCCTGCAAAAGGAGAAATATAATGTTGAATTTTTAACTCATCATAAGTAAATATTACCAGAACGCCATATAATTGCATGAAGAGATAAAATTGGGTTAATCAAATTCATGGCATCAGGTTGTATATTTTCATAATATCAATCATTTTGACAGAATGATATCAATTTGAAGGGTGATATTTATGCTTTTATTTACTTTTATGGTAATTCTTTATAAATAGAATTATATCATGTTGTTTTAAGTTAATGAATACTTTTGTTTTACAGATGGGAGAAAGCATCGAATATGCAATATGATAGCGGAATATTTTACAAAGTTTAGTTTGGCCACAAATATAAGTAAAAGGATATTACTAACTTCTGCGAGTTACCTGATGCCAGTTTGTAAATATTACTACGAGGATAAACCACATCAACGGAACCAATCAACACGAAAGGAGAATTTTCTGCACAGTTGGAGAGGATAGGGGGATTGAGCAATTTAGAGGGTGATTTAAGTTCCTGTATTAGGCTGGTGGGTCTATAAAAACCAGTAGCAATTCAACTAAAAGGTGGGGGGGGGGGTAATCAGCAGAAGGGAGGAAACTGTGCTTTTCTTTCTTCTATTTTTCTATTGTAATGTTTCTGTTTGCAAAAGGAAAATGAGACGTTGCCATACGGGGAAGTTCTGTAAAGTTTGGAGGAACTGTTTTCATGAATTTTGTAAGACTTATTTCTGTCTGGTTTGAGGTTTGATGTAATGGAAGAATAGGAGTGGGAATGTTATAAGGATCATTGTTTTGTAATAGAGCTCTGCTACAATTTTTACTCTTATTTATTTCTATTGTATATATATTTTATTTGGTACATATATACTTTGCAATTATGTGCTAAAATCCTTTTGTATACTCCAGGCTTATGTTATTTTCAGATTTGTTTAAATGATTACATAGTTGCTTTAATGATATGACTTTGTTTGTCATTTTGCAGATTGTGTTATCAAATTTATGTTGTTTTAAATTTGAATGATTAACTTTGTATTGTCCTTTTGATTTTAACAACATTTATTTTAAATTTAGATTTGAAAATAGCATTCATATTTCACCATGCTCTTGCTTGCAGGATGGATTAGGTATAGAGTTAGTTCTTTAAATTAGGTTTAGTTTATTTCATAGTGAAAGATACAGTTTAGTTGTTGTTAAAACCTCTGTATTTTAATATCTGTTAAAATTTTATTTTTTCCAACTATTGAAGTCTACATCTTAGATTAGTCATGTTACTTAGATTACATCTTTGAGATATTTATTTCATTTTAATAATTTCTATCACTAAACTGTGAGACTCTCTTTTGAGAGAAAACTCATAAGGCAGCGGGGCCTTTGTTCCCATGAGATTTAGTCATCCGAAACACACTGAGGGTTGTTTTAAGCACTTTGTGTGGACTATTTCTCCTTGTTGGCCTTAGGACAATAAATCTGGCCAACATGTTTTCGATGGCTTAACTTGCTATTTGATATTATTGTTTATCTATGAGAATGAGAAAGATAGTCTTGTTTTATTTATAAGTAATCTAGCTATTGATACTTTATGTTATAATTTTCTACATAAGGATTATGTTAATATTATGGATAATAGTTTGGGTTTATTTCTATTTAACATAAACTTGCTGGCAATATAGAATCTTCCAGTAGAGATACTATATATATAGGTTCTGTTTTTAATTAGTTCTAGGGTTTGGAAAAGAATTTAAAGATAGGAAATAAATTGCAGAAATGAATTTAGAAAAACATCAACCCTTAAATTATTGAACAGGAATTGAATTTCAGAAATAAACTAGAAAACAAAACCCTTAAGTAATAGATAGAAAATGAATTGCAGAGATGAACTAGAAAAAAACCCTTAAATTAATAGACAGGAAATGAATTACAGAAATGAACTAGAACAAAACCCTTACATTAATAAACAGGAAATGAACTACAGAAAAGATAATCTAGCTTATAGTAGACAGTTACTAAATAATCGTCTAGAATTCCATTTGCTTTGAATAGTAAAATTTGAATAGTTTACAAGGAGAAAAATCAAGAACCTCATACCTGCAAGATGAAGCTATTTCAATGGCTGAAAAACCTGCACACTCAAATACCCAGTATTAACAAATTCATAGGAATATATGACCTCTGTATAGATAATCGAATCACTTGGGAACTACCATGTTCCACCCAACCATGACCCAAAATCGTTCTTGGTTTCAATCCGGATCCCCCTGAGATGGTTCCAATGTGCAAGTAGCTTAGAGCTCCTAAGGTAAGGCTTCCCTAACTAGGATATCAGTTTCTCAATTAATTCTCCTTTTTCCTTTTAGGAAAAACTATTCTCCAAGAACTCTCTTGAGAATAATCAGGTAGAATTATGGAATCACCAAAATATGGAAGATACCGAAGCATCTCTTTGGCTTGGGTTTTTATAGGCAGACTTTTCAGTCAAAGGGGCAGTTAAATCAAGAATCATTTGATTTATTTATTTAACCCTTTTATTTAATTTAGGAACTTTTAATATTTAACTTAGGAACTTTTAACTAGTTCCTATTTGGACTCTTGTAGGTATTTTAATATTTAATTCTATTTTAGTAATAATAATAATAGATGGAGCCTTTCCTTTTTTTATTATAGCTATTAATATTATTACTATGCTTACTCTTTATACATACCATTTATANCCTAGCACTTATCCAGAGCCCATACTCAACACTAAAAACAATGATTTACAAACTTAATGCAATTGCATAGCTCCTCGCTCAACACTAATTCTAGGATGTACTTGTAGGATACACCTAGGGATATAATGGCCAAGGATATGATGTTCCCGAGCTTATTCTCAACATCAACTTGGAAGGCTCCAGGGTTTATGCCCAAGACTTCCAATTTTATCTTTTCATGTGCTCCAGAGCTTCATGCTCAACACAAATGTCTCAACACTCATGTGCTACAGAGCTTCTCGCTCAACACAAAACATCAATTACGTCCCATGTGCTCCAAAGCTCCTTGCTCAACACAAAACATCTCATCAATCATGTGCTTCAACGTCCATGCCCAACACATGAAAACATCTCAAATGGTCCACAAAATCTAGGTGCTAACTTACCACACCTTCCCAAAATCAACGAGCTTTGTTCTTCTTTTACTTTCAAGTAAACATGGTCTCCTATTTGATAATATTTATCTTTTATTTTCTTATCCACATAGCTTTTCTAGCAGTCTTGTGCTTCTTTAAGGTTCACCTTGACCTTGGTAACCAATTATTCCAAGTCCTCTAATAAGTTAGGCCCTATAATTATTAAATTGAGCACATAGATATGTGGACAAACACACAACTCACAAGATAGATCACACAATTTACTCAGCAATTGAAGAATGAAATAGTGCAAATATGGATTGCGACTGTGAATGCTTTCATTAATCAAAAAGTAATTAGATAGTCAATTACAATGTAATACAATGGATAAATAGCCACATGCAATTCGAATCCACATGAGGAAATTCAAATTGATTAGACTCTACTTGACTGTAGGTAACTAAGACCTTGTCTAAATCATTATCGAAGGACTCAATAGTTAACTGACCTTGTCTAAACCATTATCGGAGTTCAACGGAGTTCTAAAACACAACTCAAGTATCTAATTCAGTGTTAACTGAGGCTAACTAACTATGGTAGGTGAGAAATGTGCCTCTCTTGCATGCAACCATGAAAACCTAGCGCTAACTGAATGTAGAGGACTAGAACTGAATGTAACTGACTCCTAACTCAGCTTGACTAGTCACCAACTCAACTCAACTGACCTTGGTTGGTATTGACACTCCTAATGGCTCCTAAATTGTAGGTATTAGTATAGGAGGCTCCTAAAATGATGCATGCAAGTTCAATCAGTGGCAGTAGACCTCAATTAGTGTTCCCCACACTTTAGTAACCGAAACATGTGCCCCAATTAGGCCAATTGGACCCAATGGTGCTAGTGACTAAAAATAGACTGGATGGACTCCCGATTTAGACATGACTCCTGATTTAGACATATGACCAAATTGGACAAGGGAGGATTAATAATCCTAACACGCCCCCTGAATGCTAACTTGGACAATCTGTGGGCCTTGGTAACTAAGACCATAGGTCACCCATTACATCAAGTAAAGTAAAGTAACTACTTAATACAAGGAGCTGGGGAAAAAACCACATGGGAAAAAATCCCCCCGCCTCTATCTAAGTAGATAGAATCTAGATTCAAGTTTGAAAAACATGGAAATAT
Source organism: Pseudotsuga menziesii (assembly GCA_001517045.1). Lineage (NCBI taxonomy): Eukaryota > Viridiplantae > Streptophyta > Pinopsida > Pinales > Pinaceae > Pseudotsuga > Pseudotsuga menziesii. The sequence goes on from LPNX010400869.1 coordinate 496,196, forward strand.
GTTTATGCAACCTTCATCTCTGTGATGTAGTGAAGAAACATGAATGGTGTTTTATGCACAGGTATTCTGGGGCCTGGCATGTAGACTTCTCCTTGTTCTCCCAAAATGATGATGGAAGGAAGGAGGAATGTAACCTTTGTCTCTTGCTGGATGAAGAGGAGTATGATCAGATCTATTCTTCTGAATGTAATGAGACTGGGTATTTTCCATGTAGCATCTTACAGGGAGTCTATTGCATCTCTTTGAAGGAGGTAATATTGCATGACATAGCACAAGGGACTTTCCCTTGTAAGTGTCAGATGGGTTTCCAGTCATCTTCCTAGCTTCCAGTTTGGAAGTAGGGACTAGATCTGGATCTGAATCACCCTGAATCTCAATCTCATAAACTGATATAGTTGGATCTACAAAAGAAGTAGATGAAATGATTTTAGTTTCCCTTGCAAGTGGCTGCTGAGAGTGCACTGGTTCTAAAGGAGGCATGAAGTGTGAGAACTCATATGATTTGGAGGCATGATTTGCAACACCCTTTGATATTATGTTCCTAGTAGAGATATCTGTGATCTCCATTGAGACAAGACCAAAGATCACTTGATTTGGAGAGCCAGTATGAGTCATCTAGTATATAGATAACAAGTTTGAAGATAGGGAGGTAACATAGAGCACATCTTTGAATTGTCCATGTTCAATCTTGATAGAACCCTTCCCTTTGGTTTGAATTTGACTGTCACTATCCCATATGGATACTAGGACCATCAAAGGACTGTAAGGAAGAGAATGATTCTCTGGAAGCAACCATATGATTGGAAGCTCCAGAATCAATAAGAAAGACTTGTGCTGTTGAACAACTAGCCTTCAGTGCATGGGATTTCCTTTGATGTTCTTCATATTCATCTTCAGACTCATCCTTCCTTGTGCTAGCAGGTGCAACAATGTTATGTTTCTTCAAAAAAAGATCCATTTCATCAAGTTGTCTTCTCATACAGGAGCTTTCTGAATGAAAGCCCCTTCCATAATAAGAACAAAGGACCTTTCCTTTGCCATTCTTCTTGCTTCTCTTCAAACCTGAAGGTTCATTTCACTGCTCTTTCTTCATAGGAGACTTATCTCTTTTCTTCCCTTTATCATACGCTACCTTAGGTCCTCTTGCAACCAGTGCTTGATCTCTGGAAGATCAAATGATCCCTATTTGGATCAACTTGTCATGTTCATAAGTGAGAGATGCAATGAAAGCATCAAGAGTGGGAATCTTCCAATTTGGAGTAGTGAGCCTCATCGATTGAAAATTTGATACAAATACTGAGTATTCTGCACTGAGTTTTGAGAGAATGTCAAGGATGAGCTGATCATCCTCCTTCTCCACCTTGCATTGCTTCAACTGGTATATCAGGTTCTTGAATTTTGTGAAAAAATCATTCAGTGTTTCGAATTTGGATGGATTAAGAGAGATTAGTTCATTTTCTAGCTGATGGACCCTCATCTCATCCTACTTATCAAATAAGGAAGTGATATTGTCCCAAATCTCCTTGGAAGTCTTCAATCCTTGAATGTGGAAATGAAGATCTCGAGATACTGAGAGGAACAAGTATCCATGAGCTTCACTAAGCCTGTTTAAGTACTTTTATTTGTCATGATTAAGAATTGGCATTGCCTCTATTTCCTTTGTGAGTTTGAAGAGAAACTTCATGCGAAGGAAGCTCTCCATGTCTTCCTTCCACTAGTGGTAGTTGAAGGAGGTGAGCTTCTCCATTTGAGGGAACATTTTGAATGCAGTAGAGAGGACTAAGCTGTTGTAGCGAATCTTGCGAGGGGAATGAGTTGCTTGTAGCGAATGCAGTGAGAGGAGATGATAAATTGTAAATTACACAATCAAACATACAAAATAAGGTCGACAGACTGCACTTTTGTAATTTCCTTCACACCCAACATAGTTTATCAAGCAATCTTGATCAACAATTTCTTAACTTGGGATATTAAGTGGTAAATTCTTTGCTTTTGGTGTAGTACTGGAAGGAGCGAGTTTGCTCAAAAATGATCCATCTAGAGATATGAGGAGGAGAGGTGCCTTTTCCATCGAGGCTGTAATACCATATTAAATTGAACACATAGATCTATGGAAAAACACACAACTCACAAGATAGATCACACAATTTACTCAGCAATTGAAGAATGAAACAGTGAAAAAATGGCTTGCAACTATGAATGCTTTCATTAATCAAAAAGTAATTAGATAGTCAATTACAATGTAATTATACAATGGCTAAATAGCCACATGCAATTCGAATCCACATGAGGAAATTCGAATTGATTAGACTCTACTTTACTGTAGGTAACTAAGACCTTGTCTAAATCATTATCGGAGGACTCAATAGTTAACTGACCTTGTCTAAACCATTATCGGAGTTCAATAGAGTTCTAAAACACAACTCAAGTGTCTAATTCAGTGTTAACTTTGGATAACTGACTGTGGAAGGTGAGAAATGTGCCTCTCCTACATGCGACCATGCAAACCTAGCGCTAACTAAATGTAGAGGACTAGAACTGAATTTAAATGACTCCTAACTCAGCTTGACTAGTCACCAACTCAACTCAACTGACCTTGGTTGGCATCGACACTGCTAGTGGCTTCTAAATTGTAGGGATTGGTCTAGGAGGCTCCTAAACTGATGCATGCAAGTGCAATCAGTGGCTATAGACCTCAATTAGTGTTCCCCACACTTTAGTAACTAAAACATGTGCCCCAATTAGGCCAAGTGGACCCAATGGTGCTAGTGACTAAAAATAGACTGGATGGACTCCCGATTTAGACATGAATCCTGATTTAGACATATGAAAAAAATGGACAAGGGAGGATTAATAATCCTAACAAACATGAGCTGATCTACCGACTATCCCAAGTAACCGGTGTTCTACACTTCCGTCCATAGAGTATCTAAAAGGGACTCATCTTGGCGGAAGTCTGGTATCCGTTGTTATATGCAAAATCTGCAAGATTCAGGTAATCTTCCCACTTGGTCGGGTTGTTCATGACATACATCCTAAGCATGTCCTCTAAAATTTGGCTTACCTGTTCTGCCTACCCATCTGTATGCGGGTGGTAAGTAGTACTAAAGTTCAACTACGTCTCTAATACGAAGAATAAGGATCTCCAAAAGTTCCCGATAAACTTAGTATCTTGATCCGAGATGATTTCCTTGGGTGTCCCGTGCAATCTAAATATCTCCTTCAAGAAGATATCAGCAATGCGTACTGCCTTGTAGGTTGAATTCACTGGAATAAAGTGTGTTGCTTTTGACAATTTGTCAACTACTACAAAGATAGAATCATTTTCCTTCTTACTCTTAGGTAGATCCGTGATAAAATACCTACTAATGACCTCCCACTTCCATTCTGGAATGGGTAATGGCTACAACAACCCTGGATGCTCGTGCTCAACTTTGACTAGATGACATTCTTGACATTTTGTGATAAACAACATTTTGCAATAAAGTGTCTCTTAATGATGGATATCATCTTTTGATATCTTGGATGCCCCAAGTAGGGTGTTTGATGAAATTCCGTGAGGATGCTAGACCGAATGTCCCCTCCTTCCGAAATGTATAATCTCTCCTTGGACCAGTCATGTTTCATCTATGTTGTACTCTTTTTGTTGCTAAAACAACCTATCCTCCTGGACCTTCTTGAGGAATTCAACATTGAAGGATTCAACCTCGTTGGCCATTCTAATACTCTCATGTAAATACAATTTGGTTTGACTTAAATTCACCTCATATATCATATGAGTTCATTAGCTCAAAGCATCAACAATCTTGTTCTCTTTTCCCTTAATATGCTTTAGATCGAAATGGTACTCGCTGAGGAAATCCAACTATCTGGCTTGCATAGCATTCACATATGGTTGATCAAATAAATATTTCAGACTCATGTTGTCTATTTCAGAAGGAATTTCCTTCCCATGAGGTAGTTCCTCCACATCTTCAAGGCATGGATGATGGCTGCTAACTCAAAATCATGGGTGGGTAGTTTTGCTCATGTTCTTTTAACATTCGTGATTCATAACAGATCGCGTAATTGTTCTGCGGGAGGACTCCTCCAAGTCCTTCCTTGCTTGCATTCGTGCAAACAACAAAATCCTCATCGGGATCCTCAATTCGTAGTATCAGTGTGGTCATCAAAAGTTGTTTAAGCTTTTGAAAACTTTCCTCGCACTTAGTCATCCATAAGAAATTACTTTCCTTCTTTTGCAAAGCGGTCATGGGACAAGCTATCCTTGAGAAGTTCTCAGTGAAATTCTGGTAATAACCGACTAATGCCAAAAAGGATCTAATGTCGGTGACAGTAGTAGGGGTAGGCCAATCTTCTCTTGATTTAATATTTTCCAGGTCCACAGCTACCCTCGTCTCGAAGACGATGTGACCCAAGTACTGTATTTGTGGTTTACAAAGATCACATTTACTAAACTTGGCGTAGAGCTGGTTTTCTTGTAACACTTATGGCACTATGCGGAGGTGTTCCTCGTGCTCCTCTTTACTCTTAGAGTAAACTAGGATTTCGTATATAAAGAGAAAAACAAATTTATCTAGGTATTTACTGAATATACTGTTCATCACACACATAAAGTTCATGGGTGCATTGGTCAACCCAAACGGCATTACTACAAACTCGTAGTGGCTGTACCTTGTACAAAAGGAGGTTTTGTGAATATCCTCGTCGCAAATTTACACCTAATGGTACCCGAATCATAGGTTGATATTCAAAAATATCTTGGCTCCTCCTACTTGATCGAACAAGTTATCGATCCTAGGGAGTGGGTATCGGTTCTTAATAGTCATCTTGTTAAGCTGACGGTAATCAATGCACATCCGCATCATACCATCCTTCTTCTTTATAAAAAGTATCAGTGCTTCCCAAGGGGACACACTTGTTCAGATATATCCTTTCTCCATCAACTCCTGCAACTACAGTTTGAGTTCCACCAACTCTGGTGCACTCATGCGGTAAGGGGATTTTGAAGCCAGAATTAATCCTTGTGTCTGTTCTATGGAAAAATATAGGTCTCGTTTCGGTGGTAATCTTAGGATTTCCTCATGAAATACGTCCCTGAATTCTACAAGAATTGGAAAGTCCTTGATGTGTTGTTCTCTTTCAGCTTCTATGTCTTGGATGTTCACTACAAATAGCTTGCATCCTTTCCTAATGCACTTCTTTTCTTGTAAAGTATATATTTGCCTTACGGAAAATTTCTTAGATATGCCTTGAATTTTCACTTGATTCCCTTGGCTATCTGTACACAAGATTGACTTGTGTAAGAAATTGAGCATGACATGGTGTTGTTCCAACCAGTCCATTTCGATAAGTATATCATATGATCCTAAGGGTAGAATGTTCTTGTTTACTTTAGTAGGAAAACCATTTAGGTTTACCTCACTATCTTTAACTATTTTAGAAACTTTTTGTTTCGTACCTGTGGCTAATTGCACCCGCCAAGGTTTATCATGTTTAACTTTTCCTAGTTTACATACATCAACAATTTTAGGCGATACATTGCTCTGGCAAGCACCGGGGTCAATCAGTATTGAAATAGAAGTGTTTAAGATCTTACCTTCTATATCAACCATGGTAGCTTGATCGTCTACCTATCGGCCATCCAAGGCTGTAGAAATACGCAGTGTTCCAGCTATGTCCTCTACCGTTGGTTCTTCTTGTAATTTGTGCAAGATCCCATTGGTCTTGTTCTTAAAGTCTCTGGCATATTGAGGCCCTTGGAATTTCCATCATTTGATTTTCAGTAGGGAAACATTGGCTTCCCCATTTGTTGTTGTCTTGTTAGCATTTAGAGCTGGTACATATGGCTTTGTACCTTTTTTGCTAAAGTTCTTGTTGGCTGGAAAATTGTTGTTCTGTTTTCTGTAAGGTGGTGGGTTTAAACCTGTTTTGTGGTTGTCAGAGAAGTTTTTAGACCTATCTCTGCTTCTATTAATTTTCTCTTGCCGTAGTTGTCCATGCTCATAGAAAATCCTAGCTTTGTGTACAGCAGTGTCAAATGTTTTAGGCATGTCAAATTCAATCCTTTCCCTGAAGTTGGGAGGAAGACATCCTAAAAACTGCTGTATTTTTACTTTCCCATCCTTGATTTATGGCACATAATGCAACATATCCAAAAATATGTTAATAAAAACATCCTTAGTCATAGATCCCATACGTAACTCGTGAAACTCTTTCTCCTTTTTGTCGAAGAACCTTTTTGACATGTATTTCTATTGAAAAATATTGCAAAACTTACTCCACCGTATTTATCTTAACTCATCTTTCTTGGTATGCTTCAAGTCTCTCCACCATATAGCTGCTTTTCCATTTAAGTTATAGATGGCTAGAAGGGATTTCATTTCACTAGATTAGTTATGAACTCAAAAATATTTCCTCATACCGAGAAGCCATTCTTCATCTTTCTCCCCTGTGTTCATCTCACCTTCATGTGTTGGGGATTTTATTTTTTGGAACTCTCCCTAGAGAATGTCATCATTTCTCAGTTTCTTTCTACATGGAGAAAGAGAGTCATCACCAGAAGGACTGTGATAATCCCCTTCTAGAGGTTCAGGGGCGTGTTCTTCTTTTCCTTCTTCTCTCGGGATGTTGGCCCATTTATGATAAAATTCTTTCTTGAACCTGTTTGTGGAATGAGTGTGTTTTCCCTGCGGGCTTCCTCCCGTCATGTTTCGCAGCAATGATTCATTAATTGCTTGTTGTTCCTTCCTTTCATTCATATTATCTCTCTAAAACTCTGCAATTCTACTTTGAGACTTTGTATGGTTTTCATCATGTTAGAATTTAGTTCCACCACCAGTTCTGCTTCCTGGGTGAGGGTATTAAACTTTCCTTTCCAGCTGTTGTCTTCTTCAGTGTTCATGTTCTGAACTGTTCTTTTAAAATCCTGTAATTGAAAATTTTTAATAACAAGAAAAATTTCTCTTAGTTAACAAAATTTAAAAACATACTTTATTTTATTGCAATAAATTCTTGGTATGCCCATTTGGTCTCTTAGTGTTGAAAATGGGATCTGATACCACTTGCAATGTCCCAAAAATTTGAAAAAAATAAATAAGGTTAGTCAATTACTACCTGAACTCGACATTATACTAACTTTTGCGGAAAAGTGTCGTACTTCGTTCATTGAACTGCATTGTCATAAGTTGTTCTTACCTTCTTCTAGATGTTTTCCCAATGTGATTATTAGTGTAATTCCATGTTGTCATTATGCTGATTAAATATGAGTTCAATGGTTATGTATTTACACGTCTGTATGTACTGTCATTTGCTTACTTATTATTTATACTGTTTGATTATTGTTTTTATGAATGAACCTGACTTAACTTGTATTGTCAAGGGGTGGAGTGGCGAGACTTGTTTCCCTTGTAGAAACACCTGAAAGGTAATTAGTTTTACTTATCGCAACAGGGTTTACTTAGTTCTTTATTGAAATAATGCATTTCTTTCTTTGTTTTGTGTAGGTGCACTTGATGATGGAAAACTGACTATAATAGAGAACAAAGACATAATGTCTATGCTTCACTATCACACCGCTTGGATGACGAACATACCTACAGTCCCATCTTAGTGATTATTATTACAGTCGTTAGTTGTTGTTTGCACAAGGATGGGTGTTATTAAGCCTATGTTTGCATTGGTTACCATTATTGGTTATGTTATTATGACCTTGATTTAATTATACGTGCACTTTAACATTTACATGGTATATGTTGTAAGGTATAGGGATTAATATATATTAAAGCGTAACCCTATGTTTATTAAGGTATTTGTGTATAATGTTGAAGGCACATGGTAAGTCATTCATGGTAATTACATATGCCATGAACTATGGATTAGTCCTAAGTCTACGATACCATCGTTTGGGTTTAAGGAATGCATGGTGGAAATTTATTGCATTACGTTTTGGTGTGGCATGAACTATAGACTTTGGGTTTTGATCTCACACAGTGGGGGACATGGTGGTGAAGTTAATTTTCCTTGGGAAACAAGGGTCTCAAGCCCTAATGTTGGTCTATCATGAAGGTATGGGTCATTTGCGATTTTGTTGTGTGAGCTTTGTTCGGCTCTCTGGTTTGTAATACGACGTGAAGTTTGGAGGTTGGCTACACTTGAAGGTATGTCTTCCACTCTAGTTTTGCAGCGCTTGTTTAGTTGTTTCATTTTGGACATTCTACATACTTCTCATCCTCATTCTATTTTGTTGCAGGTCGAAGAGTTTCTACGGTGTGGGCCGTGGGTCTCCCAAGTGGCCAACACATTACCCTTTATGGGTAAGCCTTGTTGTAACAAGTTAAAACTTGTTTCCTCCTGTGTGTGGGTGTTGTGACAGACGTGAAGCTCATCATTGGATGAATGCTTGGTTTGTGGTTTTAATGGTTGCGACTAGAAATGGTCTGTCTGTAATTTCTTGTGAAGCATCCAGAGATGCATTTATCATTTGGGGTTTTGGTTGGGTTGGCGCCTTCGGGTTGAGACTATTTGCATTTCAATTCTGTAAATGAATACTCTGTCGATATCGTTGGCCATGGTGAATAATACAGACTCTGTGTTTTTTGTACATTAATAGGTATGGTAAATGGTGACAGCACCATTGCTTGCAATGGTGCAATTGCTTGAAATTACAACTGTGTATTTTCATATATATTTTGTATTGCTTAAATGGTAATTCATTCGTTACTGTGAATGCATCGTGGTTATGATTCTTTATCTTAGTGCTAGTTTGACTCTGTGTAAACTGGCATTTCTTGTTTAAGTTCTTACTGTGGATATATTAGCAGCGTTACTTGGCTTTTAGAGCCATGCCATTAAATGGCGTTTTAGAGTAGCGACTATGTAATATTTGAATGGAATGTGGTTTTATTTTTAATCATAGCATTTAAACCCTTACCTGTGTATTTAATTATAAAAGTCCGTGACTGTGGGGTTTACCCTATCATTGCTACTACTTAGCCCATATAGGGGTTTACTGGTTTTGTATACAAATGGTCGTGAGCCATGAAATGGATACAACGTGTAATTTTAACTTAAGTTTTTACTACTATATGGAGTTATAATGTTTTACAACATGTATATTGATTTGGTAATTGATATGGGAAACATTGACAGGGAAACGGTTTCATTCTGTGTTTAACACTTATGGCATTCGATGGTTTGCAAGGTAGACTGTGTAAATTTTTTATGAGTTGTTTACAGTGTTTGAATGCTACTAACGAATCCTACAGGATTCGATGTTTGCCATGTTTTTAAATGTATGTGGGAAAATGGAAGTCATGAGCTTATCAGGATTCGATCCTGGCTACGATGGTTGTAAATGATGTGTAGGTGAAATAACTTATTTGGGCATTCATGCCTACAGGATTCGATCCCGTGACCTCTTTTCATTTATACGATATATTTAATGATTAGATTTATGGTTGACTTATTATGTGGAAAGCTTTCTTATGATAAACAATTTGGATAAATGTATTTTATGTTTTAAGTGTATAGTTTGGTTATTATGAATGAGGCATTTATTCCCACAGACCTTAGAGGTCTTCAATGGCTTAACTTGCTATTTGATATTATTGTTTATCTATGAGAATGAGAAATATTTGTTTATAGTCTTGTTTTATTTATAAATAATCTAGCTATTGATACTTAAGGATTAAGTTAATATTATGGATAATAGTTTGGGTTTATTTCTATTTACCATATTCCTGCTGGAAATATGCAATCTTCCAGCAGTGATACTATATATATAGGCTTTGCTTTTAATTAGTTCTAGGGTTTGGAAAAGAATTTAAAGATAGGAAATAAATTGCATAAATGAATTTAGAAAAACAACAACCCTTAAATTATTGAATAGGAAATTAATTTCAGAAATAAACTAGAAAACAAAACCTTTAAGCTATAGACAGAAAGTGAATTGCAGAGATTAACTAGAACAAAACCCTTACATTATAGACAGGAAATGATTTGCAGAAACAAACTAGAACAAAACCATTACATTAATAAACAGGAAATGAACTACATAAAATATAATCTAGCTTATAGTAGATCGTTACTAAATAATCACCCAAAATTCCATTTTCTTTGAATAGTAAAACTTGTATAGTTTACAAGAGGAAAAATCAAGAATCTCATAGCTACAAGATGAATCTATTTCAATGGCTGAAAACTTGCACACTCAAATACCTAGTATTAACAAATTCACACACAGATCTGACCTCTGTATAGATAACCAAATCACTTGGGAACTACCACGTTCTACCCAACCATGAACCAAAACCGTTCCTAGTTTCAATCTGGATCCCCCCGAGATGGTTCCAACATGCAAGTAGCTTAGAGATCCTAAGGTAAGGCTTCCCTAACTGGGATACCAGTTTCTCAATTAATTATCCTTTTTCCTTTTAGGAAAAATTGTTCTCCAAGAACTCTCTTGAGAATAATCAGGTAGAATTATGGAATCACCAAAAGGAGGGAAAGATCCTCAAAAATCTCTTTGGATTGGGTTTTTATAGGCAGACTGTTTAGTTAAAGGGGCAGTTAAATCAAGAATCATTTGATTTCTTGAGTTAACCTTTTTATTTAATTTAGGCACTTTTAATATTTATCTTAGGAACTTTTAACTAGTTCCTATTTGGACTCTTGTAGGTATTTTAATATTTAATTCTCTTTTAGTAATAATAATAATAGATGGAGCCTTTCCTTATTTCTTATAGCTATTAATATTTTTTACGGAAAGAAACTTCCTATGGCTTGGGGTGTAACACAACAGATAGAGAAATCACAGAAATCAATCCCTTCACAATATGCAAGAGAAATAAAACATCTAACACTAAAGGATCTTGAATCATACCTTATTTTAGACAGTTGAAGTAGATCCCCATTGAGCTTTTTCCAATCCCTCTTATGTTATCAATTTGCTCTCAACAATAGCAAACAAGACAAGCATGCTATATAATATGGTGTTAGATATACTATAGCACATATAATCAACAATGTATAAGCAATTAAACACATCCATGGATTCAATATTCATTTAAATGCATATCATTGGACAGGAAAATATATTTCTATTAATAAAATCAAAGATTACATAAGTGAAAAACTCTATCGGCATGTCTGCGAACCAGAGAAACTGAGTCCTCCACCTGGGCCTCCACCACCTCAATCCTCCATTTATCGATAGCAAGCTCACACGCAAAGGCAAGCTTGGGAAGAACACAAAGTGCTCCAAGGGATAAAGGGATACAGAATCAAGTATAATCAAGCTACGAGAACAATGGACTATATTTTTCTTGCTCTTCAATTCCTCCCCTTCAATGTATCCAAGGGGTTCCTTATATAGTACTCCAAAGGGGTAATGGAGGGTCAAATCCGAGCGATATTGATGGATATGGAAGGCCAATATGCAAGTGGTTCTAATACACATCAAGGAAAACTCCAAAAATATTTGGACTTATGCACACATTCCGATGTACACAGGTTTGAGGTCAATATCCACGTATATACGCGAGAAAGGGATCAAAAGTTGCGTACAACAAATACCGGGTGTTTTTAGGGATGATCATTGGAAACATCAAAGGTACAATATTGTTCCATGGGGTTTAAAGAGTTTGCAGATGGATAGGGAAGACCATAAATGTGTGATCAACCATGTGTGGTAAAATTAGCTATAACAGATGCCCCCTAATGTGTGAGGTCAGAGGGGTAACATGATGATTGAAATACATTATAAATCCATCCCAAAAGCGGAGTGATGAAGAACCAGATGGAAGAACCATCCATCCATTAGTATAGTACAATAATCAAGATCTACATATGACTCCAAATACATATAGCAGTCCCAGATACATAAGAGTACAATGGCCATGAATAGGCATGATATACAAAATGTGACATGTGTGGTCATCACCACGTACAATATATAATAGATCAGAATCTCCACGATGAAGATATACAAAGGATCAAGATATCCATAGAAACTGAATATATACAATGGATCAAGATCTTCATAATGGATGAAGATATATGACATACACAGGAATCAAGTCATGAGAGATGAAATCTCATGAACACTGGCACGATCAAGGAGGTATCATATGTGAAATGTCACCAAAATGAAAGTCTTCTACACAAACCGCTACGAGCACATGTCCTACTATGTGAATAGAGGTGTCGAGGTCGAACATAGTAGTCCATTGTCTGATTACCGGTCATTGATGTTTACCATTTAACTAACGCGAGATCACCCACCGATAATGAAAATGGGAATCAAGGTACTAGAGTGCAATCCAACAAGTGTGAATAGATGTGTTGAGGTCAAACATTAGAAATAATCCATCGATCAGGGGACATTGATGTATTCCCAAAATAGACGATGCGAGAGAACCTACCACTGATGACTGTAAGTATCAAGGAACTCAAATGACTCTAGACTCCTATCCCAGAATAAATGATCTGAATTTGATGGGATGGAATCCAATGGAAGGAGGGAATTAAGGCATCCCCCATCAACTAACACGAGGTACTCAGCAATGTTGTATAATGTGGAAGGACTCGAACAAGATGTGTACGAACCAGTAATAGTACCGGGAATGACCGACATACAAAGACAAGACAACTGAGGAATGGCCAACTCAGGCTTCAAATCCTTCGAACAAGAGCATAAAGGTGAATGGTGACTGAAAGTAGGCAACATAGACTTGATATACAAAACAAGGACATCTATGGACACATGAGGCATCAATAGAGGCTCCATAGGGACTGGAAGCTTAACCAGCCGGTGGAGATAAACTCAGAGAAAGGAGTACAGCTCCTAAAGTAAAACTATTAACCCAACCAATGGATGTGATATACAGTGCTCTGTTCAAAGGTGACACGACTCGATTGCTGCCAAAGATAACATATTTTCTTGTCCGGCTTTTTGGTTTTTTATTTTTTTTGGAGTTTTTCAGATATTTTGAAAAGCTTGAAAAATAATAAAAGTGCTTTATAGTTACAAATATAGGAGGAGACGAGTGTCAAGGGACAAACAAACTATTTCCAAGCAGTGAAACATACCTATGCTCAATGCAAGGAAACATGTACAGGATAACAACACTCAGGGGAAGGTATCCTCCCAGTAAAAATGGGGAATCAAGATGCAAAAGATATATAAAAAGGCTCTTCTTGTCTAGACATGAGAAAAGCTCGGGCTATATTCCTGATAATCAAAGTTAGGGAAGTCGGCATAAGGCTCAATAAGGCAAGCAAAACTCATGATAATGCAATTACAACTTGACATATACAAGGGAGTCCCAGGGAAATGACCAGCATAAAGTTCAAGAGGAGTATGAAGCTCTTGCTCAAAGTCATGGAGGCACTATACAAAGGACTCCAACACCCTAAAGGAGAAATGTCGGCATGGGCACCAAATGCAAAATAGGATCTAACTAGGGCACCCATGTATGGGGAAGCTATACCATTCACAACATGTCACTTCTCAAAAAAGCAAGAAGGTTCTGTGACAAGATGGAATGGGTTCGTACCTAAGGTTAAGATGAAACGGTCATAAGGTTATGCAAAGTGCAAAAGGATGTGAAACCTAATCTAAATGCCAGTTTAGACATAATACCTGAAATAGGCATGAACGGGTCAAAGCCACGATCAAACCGCACTCAAAATGGGCTCCTGCAACATCAAATTAGTTCAAACAGTCCAAAACGGTCAGAAACAGTAAAAAACTATAGAAAGTGGGTAAAAATTTCAAAACTTTTCTATAAATAGTGAAAAATTTAAAAATTTTCATACCATTTGAATTTTTTACCCAACATAGTACATTTGAGATCAGAACTTTTGAAGTGAATTCTGGGAGCATAATCTAGCAGAATCCCTCCACATTTGATCCAGGTAGAATCTAATGCCCCTCTCTTTCATTTTGATGCAAAATTTTTAAATTTTCATGTTCAATTTAAATTTTTGAGCCATCCCAACTTGGGCATTTCGACCCTCATGGAAATCGGGATTTTTTCTGCATATAGGGCTCGCCATACACGGAAAAGGCATCGAAACCCGCGTACATACATGGCTATTTGGAAAACAGTCGCGTACAGGGATGCGAACAAGGTTTTAATGGGAAAATCATGATAACAAATTTGGTATTTTGTGCAGGATGGTACTAGAATGGAGAGAGAGAGAACATGGTGATGTTGAGGAAGCTGTTCAAGCTAATCTCATGGCTCAACAAGCATTACGGGCACGTGTTTTATACAAGTTTTGGTGTCTTGGCAGCCTGATGGCCAAACCAAGACTACTCCAGATGCTAGTAGACTATTGGGATCCAGAGTCTGAAACATTTCAGATAGATGGGATGTCACTTAGCATTGAGGTTGAGGACATATATTTCATCACAGGTTTGTGATATGCTTATGGTCTATGAAACAAATGCCAATTTAACAAATAGTTAGCATATGAGTCATCAACTTGATTAAAAATTCTTGGAACATGAATGTATGTTATACTCTCAAATTGTCGTTCTATCAATATAACACGTAAGAATCTTTGTAATAATGTCGGATCCCTAATACGATACAAGCCATTAAGCTATGAAACCACTAACTGCGAATCAAGATGTACCTCAAGAGAATCAACACCATGTGAAATGGAATAACACAATAACTCAATGATGACACTATATTCAGCAATATTGTTTGAGGAAGGCCGTAAACATATGCCTCCTGAAGACAATACTTGACCCGTAGCAGTATAAATCACCCAAGCAGCCGAAGCTGAGTTTTGAGTGTGGCGGATAGCACCATCAGCGAGTATTATGTAAATGAAAGATTCCATCAACATCTTCCATAAGAAATGAAATATAATAAACAAACCCGATCACCATAAGAAAACTTAACTATGCAATGCAAAACTATACAATAATATACAAAAATCAGCCCTGGCTGAAGATCATGCATAGTATTTTTTGAGATAGAGCCCATTTCTAGGCTTCGCCAAGGCTGTTCCTTCATAATCAACTAGCTCATAGGTGCCTTTCTCTAAGACATGTTTAACCACGTAAGGACCATGCCACATGGGATTAAATTTTCCTGCCCCCAAGGTTTCTTTAGCTTGATCCCACAAAAGGACAAAGTCACCTTCACTAAAATTCCTCAGATGGATAGACTTATCATATTGGACCTTAACGCGATGCTTGTTAGCCTCTAGAGCCACTAAGGAATCTCAGCGTTGCTCATCAAGCTGCTCTAAGTGGACCAAATGCTCTTCCAATGCGGAAGTGTCGAGTAAAAGATCCATAACTAGCTTTAAAGAAGGGATTTTGCATTCAATCGATAATACTGACTCCACCCCATGCACAAGCTGATAGAGAGAAAAATCAGTGGCAGTCTTAACCGTGGTTCTATAGGCCCACAAAGCACGATACAACATGATATGCCAATTATTCTTGCTTTCTGTGATGGTTCTTTGGAGAATAGACTTAAGTGACTTATTCACTGCTTCAACCTATCCATTCACTTAAGCGTAATAAGAAGAGGAGTGCTCTTGCTTATACCCTAACTTGGAATCCAACTCTTCCATCATTTTGTTCTGAAAGTGCCTACCTGGTTAGTGACAAGCTCTTTTGGAATGCCGAACCAGGTGATAATTTGGTTGAAAACAAAATGCACGGTTGTCTCACCGTCGAATTTAACTGTGGGCATAGCCTCTGCCCATTTTGCGAAGTAATTGACAGCTACAATAATATGATAATGTCCCCCAACCAAGGCTGGGTTGCAATCCATAAAATCAAGCCCCCACTTGGTGAAGGGATCGACGGTGATAATAGGATGCAATGGGGTTGGACGTGAACACATATTACGTGCAAACACCTAGAAAGGGTGGCACTTCTTGATCGCATTAACGCAATCTTTGAATATACACAGCCAAAAATAGCCCGCTCTCAAGATTTTTTGGGCTATAGAAAGCCCAAGTAAATGACCACAACACGCCTCTTCGTGGAAATCATTAAGCACAACCTCAGCCTCATCATGGGTTAAACAACGATGTAAAATGGAATCTACCCCATGGCGGTACAAAGTGTTATCCACTATGAGGTAGTTCTTTGCTACGTGGCATAATCGTCACCGCTCATCCCATGAGAGGTGAGTAGGGACCTTCAATGTTTGTAAATACACGATGATATCCCTATACCAAGGGTCCATAGTTGAGATGAGGAATATATGCTCATCGAAAAAAGAATCCTCATAAGCCTCCTCTTCCTCCAAGTTTGGAAAATATGATATGAGCTTTGCAAAGTTTAATGATTTATTCGATTTCGATGAAATGAATTCGAGATCAAAATCATGCAAAATCACAATCCATTTATTATATCCTCCCCTAATCATCCTTCTAGTGAGGACTAACTGAAATGGATTGATATGAGCTATGGCCAAAGTTTGGAAAAGGATAATGTAATGTCTCAAACGATGAACCGTATGAACAGTGGATAAGGCTAGCTTCTCCACATGGGAATAGTGAATTTCCATAACAATAAGGTTTCGGCTCAAATAATATATGACATGCTCATGGAGCTCCTCATCCTCCTAAACCAAAACCATACCAACCATTTCCTGAGACGTGGCCACATAAATCAAGAAGTCACAGCTATAGTCTGGTGGACTAAGCATGGGGGTCATTGCTAAGGCTCACTTAAGAGCATCGAAAGACTCCTGGTATCACTCATCTCAGTAAAAAGGGGTGTCCTTCTTCAATAGATGCATAAAGCCTTTAGTCAAGTTGAAAAAATTAACCACAAACCTTCGCAAGAAGTTCTCCATTCCTTTTAAACATTGAAGGTGTCGAATATTACGCGGGGGAGACAATTGAAGTATTTCCTCAACCTTCAAGGGATCGACTCTAATACCCTCCTTGGATACGATGAATCCTAGTAAACGACCAACTGTCACACAAAAGATGCACTTATGAGGATTTAAATGAACTTGATAATGACGACATATTTCGAACACTAATCTCAAATGATATAGATGACGCACTCTCAAGCGAGATCATCCAATTATACTTTGATAATCATTTTAAAATCATGAAATATTAAGTTCATGGCCTGCTGAAATATAGCTCCAGCGTTTTAAGGTTGAAGGGCATCTTTCGATATGCAAAAGTACCCCAAGGACAAATAAATGTAGTCTTGTGTTGATTCTCGGGCTTAATTTGAATCTGATTATATCCAGAAAATCCATCCATAAAATAAAATACCTCACTTCCCGCACACTCATCCAAAATTTGGTCAATAAATGGTGTGGGGAAATTATCCTTAGGACAGGCTCGATTTAAGTCACAGAAATCAGTACATATTCGGATCTCTCCCTACTTCTTATCCACTGGAATGGGATTTGAAACCCACTCCGTCAAGGGAATGGGATAGATAAAACCAGCTTTTAGCATTTTTTCTATCTTAGCTTTAATGGCGGGTGCTTTTCTAGGATTCACAGCACACAAATGTTGTCGAACTGGTTTTGCATCTGGATAGGTCTTGATTTCATGTTCGATAATACGAGGGTCTATACCTAGCATTTCTTCGTATGACCAAGTGAAAATGTCACGCAAATCTTTAAACAACTCAGTATACTCTTTGATCTCTTCAGGGGAACAACCCGCCCCAATGTAGACATTCTCAACCTTACCAGGATCACGAGAAATATTGATAGGAATCGTTGGTGACAAGTTAGCCATGGTCCCATCAGCCATCTGACTAGGAGAGCTTAATGGGACCATGGGGCTACCAATTTTCTCGCTAATAATATCCCTAAAGTCATCACACTCCAAACGATTGATCTTAGGAAGGAGATATGATTGATGGTTCAACTCTTACCAAGGTTGCTCAACCCCAGACATGGCCTCAAGAATAGCTTCATCTGACGAAAAAACATCATCAAGGAAGTCATGAGAGAGAGATGAATCTATTGCCCATACATGCATCACATAAGGGTCCTTGTCCTCCATCCGCGAAGAGGAAGGAATAGGCTCTTCAACATGATCAAGATTTTCTTGATACGCCACCATTGTTGCAGGCAGTGACATGTCTATCTTGACAGGCACACTCGAAGTACTTGGTGAAGGAAGAATCCAAGGATATTCCATATGATTAGTGCAAAAAGATACCAAATTCAATGAGGATGAAGCCCCACCAAGACTAGACCCAATCATAAGAACGGGAACAAAACACCTAAAGGTTCCCATAAGAGAAGGATACATATCCACACCCACTTTTTTAGTTCCCGACTGAGAATGATCGATAATCAGAATAGAGGCTCCTGATGATGCATTGACACTTGGATTATGGAATGAATTTTGATCAATAGTAACAATATTTCATTAAACAAAAAGCATACCACTCGAAATAGGGAAGAATATACGACTTGTATACTGTACATTCAATTCCTACCTAGCAAAAGATTGTAGTAAAGGGGCGCATCAACCACCTCGACCTCAATTACGATGGTCTTCCCTCCCAATTGGACCTCTAGAGAAAAAAGTATACCATGCGTCCGAAATGATCTGCCATCGAAATTCATCAAAATGTTGGTAGATTGAGACACTGTGGGAGAACCTAAGCCCTTCCAACAAGACAAAGACATCATGAAAGCACCAGGGCCTTCATCAATGACAATATGCATGATGGTGTTGTTGAGACACTCTACATGAATCAAAAGAGACACGTAGTAAGGAAAGTGAGGTTGTACTCCCATGGTTTCAAATTTGATAATGGAAGAAGAGTTATCATCACTAACCCCAAGGGCAGACAACAAGGATTTCCTTTATGGAGGACAAGTCTAAAGCACTTCTAACGCGGACATCGCACAAGGAGTCTGGCCCAAATACTCAACAAAGGAATAGTTCTGGGTGGCTCGAGAATTAGGATTGTGCCTCGAACGCTTTAAGAATCCCTTAGGAATGCGAGGTGGAGATTTAGGTTTATTCGTAGGCTTTTTAATTCACAAAGGGCTCTCGGGTGGGGAAGATTCTTTCCAAAGTTCTGGTTGTGACGAACCATAACCTTTTGCACGAGTCACAACTTTGGAAGCTCTCACCATGTTGATGCAACCATTACCACTAGTGGCCTCCGGCGGGTTTTGATTTCTACCAAATGCACAACCAAGATCAACGGTCCTCGAGTTCATAATTTGATTATTGGGTAAAGGATTAGTAAACACAGCTGGGCCCTATGCTATGAACTTCGAGGCATCCTCCATACGAGGGCACAAGTGAGTGAGGTGATCATCCTTACACAAATTACAAGGAAAATTCACCTTACGTTTAGGCTGCTTGTCCCCCTTAGCATTATTAGTGTTCTTGTCATTATTATTAACATTTTCATTTTTATTCCCACCCTTACGATTATTTTTTCCTTTTTTCTTATTCCTTCCAGGCTGTTGGTTTCCTTTTGGGTTCGACGTTTTCATGGAGAGTACACTCACCGATTGGGTAGGTTGAGACGAAGTCATAGTTTGTCCCGATGCAGGCTGGTTAATCGATAACTAGATCACTTGTTTCGTAACCAAGTTTGCAGGTTTGATACTTGTAGAGCCAACAATACCATCGTCATGTGGCCCAGGTTTGATCTTGGGGTCGAAATTGGATCTTGGAGCATTTGGTATAATCTCATACAAAATTTTGGATTGAGCATAGATCAAATCCAACTCTTGAGCCCTAAAGATAGCTTATTCCTCATTTTGAACTTTGGATGTAGAAACATACTTCACGATGTAAGGTAACAATGACTTGAGGAACCACTCAAGAATAAACTCTAGTGGTATAAAGTATTTAATTAATCGTTTCCGTCTACACCACTCTTGAATATGATCCGAAATGTGTGTGGCTTTGTCTTGTCGGAAGGTTGACAAGATTTTAGTACCGACGTTGTAACGTATGGGTAGCTGGAAATGATTAAGGAAAGTCATGGAAAGGTCATCAAATGTAGAATAAACCCCCCTGGTAACTCTATATACCATTTCTCCATAGGACCCATGAGGGTGCATTGAAATAGCCTTAAATGGATGGAATCGTCGTGTAAGGAATTGGAAGAGCACCAAAGGTGGAAAGTGGTGACATGCTCACTAGGATCTTCACTAGACTTACCTTCGAACTTGGGAATGTCCGAAGAAAGCTTGGTAGGGACTTTCGGCCATGCCAGATTATGAGACATGGGATCATTCATCAATCTAGACAAGTCAGGTAAGATTAATCTCTTAAGGAAAGGGAGCCTAGGTTGAACTGGTCGATTCCACGCTCCCTATTACTACTAATTCATCTAAGGTTGATTGCTATAAATAACATGGCCTTGACCATAATAACCTCCTCCCATTTGACCCATGGAGGGCTGCATGGAAGCATTGTGATGTGGAGTACCTTGATTATGAGGTGCTACAAATCCATAATTAGAAGAGTAAGCGGGTTGTTGATACCTGTACCCATAAAGTTGATATTTTTTTCCATATTGCGGTCCATAAGAATGTCCATGAGAAGATCCATAAGGTGTTCCATGGGATGTTCCATGAGATGGTCCATATTTAGGTATATGGGGAGCTCCATGAGCTAGAACATGAGACGATCTAGAAATAGGTACATGACCTGCTGACACAATAGGAGGCACTCGGCTATGTGATACTACCATGCTAGTAGTCACAGAAAGAACATGGCTAGTATCAATATTTCGGCCCAAAGGCCCACATTAGTTAGGGGGAGGATGGGTCGTTAAAAAAGCATTCGAAGGAATGGGGTTCGAAGACGATGGGACATGTGAAGGAATGTAAGTGGTGTTCCCAATTTTCACACGTATCAGTTCTGGTATTCGAATAGGGTTACTAACACTAGGCCTAGGATGATCATTTGAAGATGCCTCCACCATAGGGATGGAAGGTGCAATGTGACTAGTGTCCCCAAACCTCTCGGCATGGAAAGGCCCTGGGAGTGCCCCCAGGCATAGTGCTAGGGTCAAATTTTGACTCGGCATGATATGTCAGATCAGACTCAAGGATATCAGGTATGCCATATCTAACATTACTGGTGCTTATGGGTTCATAGTGAGTCTCGTCACCCAAAAGCCAATACCAATGACCTGTGAATGAGGGATCATAAGCAGATTGTGAAGGATGCTTGTGCGGTGGATCATATGTGCTAGTAGGATCTTCCTCTCCAACCTTGTGAGGTGTAGAGGAAATCTATGGAATCTCATCCTCATGATCTCCCATGGTGTGTGAATCAAAGTGAGAAGTAGTATGCCCGGACTGTCTAGTTTCCTCTCCCAAAGCAGGAGGAGAGGTGGAAGGAGAAATTCCTACTAAACGAGGAGAAAAACGAGGTGTCGTGCCCAAATCCACAATGACTCAAAAAAACTAAAATACTCAATCTAATTACGCAACCCTAGGAAAACTAGCGTGCACAGAGCATACACCTAAAAAATGTAAAGCCAAATCACAAGCAAACTAAGGGTAGGATATGTGAGCTCCTGAATGAAGCAGGTATGTCTCACCTAGGAGAGGCTTGAGACTCCCATACACAAAAAGTGGAGGTTCATAACCAATTATAGTGGCCCTTATCTTCAACACATATAGCGACTGTGCTGTTCGACCCCTACCTGGCCAGGACACCTGTAGAATAACCTCTGCAAATAACCCCTCGATAAAATAGGTAAGGAAACTAAGGTCACCTCAATATAATAAATGCTTAGGCTAATAGTCATAGGTGGGATTGACCGTATGGGCAGGGTAACAAGGCCCGAATCTTGAAAGCACAACTGGTACCCTAGGGGTGCACCAACCAATACCTAAAAGGCCCCAAGATACGAATATAATCCTGGAAATATGTCCAGTGCTAATCAATCACATTTAGGGGTCATCCCAATCATAATTACTCACACTACCTCGTACTTAATGCCTTTGTAAGAGGAGGAACCTAAGAAACACTAATTATACCAAGGGTTTCACACTCTCACCTGGACAGACACCTAATTTTTTTGTTTAGTAGTCTTGGAGAATTAACTTACAAGAACTATTCCAAGACCCAGAAACCTAATATTGTTGATGCACCCTAGAAAATAAAAGAGTGTAATTCATTTTATTATGCATTGATTTTAATTGGCTTTATTACTCAAAGGGTAAATGGACATGCAACTAATGAAGATATGACACAACAAGAAGTAAAATGCACACCTAACAATCAATGCAAATGCACTGTGTCGAATGAAAAATAGGGTATGCTACTACATGAAGTGAAACATTTTTCTTTCAAATGTATATGCAATCATTCCTATATGAAAATCTAACTAAGATTGACCAAGCAAACCTAATGCAAGTACCATGCTAATGTAAAATGCAAACAATGCATAACTATGCAAAAAGAAAAATGTTTTTGTATTTTTGAATTAAATGAGATATAAAAGAAAAAATATGACTCTACAACCCTCAGACTCTGCAACCACTCACAAACAACAACCAAGCAAAGCACCAAGGTAAAAGAGACCTAATGCATTAATCTCAAAACAAAAAGTAGAAAATGAAATGACAAGAACATTTTCAAAAATCAAACTAAAAGAGGTCTCTGGTCAGAAATAGGGGTGTATACAGACTCCAGAAGCATCCAAGAAGACTCAGAAACCATCCAAACTCACCCAACAACACTTAATCTTCCCAATAAAGCAAAAAATCAGGGCATACGTGACTGTTCTCCGTAAACCTGCATACATACGCGACTATTTGAGGAAAACCCGCATGTACACGTGACTGTGAAAGCTAAACCTGCGTACAGGAAGAAAAAGAGAAAAAATTAAGGTAAAAAGACAAGGTGAGACAAAATTTAATCCTATAGGACACTACTAGGAAAACATGCTCCCAAACCCAACACAAAAACAAAGAAATCAGAGCAATTCAAGCACATTGAATGTCGAAAAACCCCCAAACAAAAACAACTAGGAACGTCCCTAGTATGGTCGCCAATTCTGTTATGGAGAGAAACTTCCTATGGCTTGTGGTGTACCACAACAGATAGAGAAAATGCAGAAATCAATCCCTTCCCAATATGCAAGAGAAATAAAACATCCAACACTAAAGGATCTCGAATCATACCTTATTCTGGACGGTTGAAGTAGATCCCTGTTGAGATTTTTCCAATCCCGATTGTGTTAGCAATTTGTTCTTAACAACAGCAAACAAGACAAGCATGCTCTATAATATGGTGTTAGATATACTCTAGAATATATAATCAACAATGTATAAGCAATTAAACACATCCATGGATTCAATATTCATTTAAATGCAGATCATTGGACAAGAAAATATATTTCTATTGATCAAATCAGAGATTACATAAGTGAGAACCTTTGTCAGCACGTATA
Organism: Pseudotsuga menziesii; assembly: GCA_001517045.1. Classification (NCBI taxonomy): domain Eukaryota; kingdom Viridiplantae; phylum Streptophyta; class Pinopsida; order Pinales; family Pinaceae; genus Pseudotsuga; species Pseudotsuga menziesii. The sequence continues at coordinate 519,606 of LPNX010400869.1, forward strand.
CGAACCAAAGAAACTGAATCCTCCATATGGGCATCCACCATCTCAATCCTCCATCTCTCGATAGAAATCTCATAAGAAAATGCAAGATTGGGAAGAACACAAAGTGCTCCAAGGGATAAAGGGATGCAGACTCAAGTATAAGCAAGTGACGACAACAATGGACTATAGTTTTCTTGCTCTTCAATTGTTCCCTTTCAATGTATCCAAGGGGTTCCTTCATTAGAGGAAATTTGAGGTCTAAAATGGGTTTCCTAAGGAAAATAATAAAATAATAGTTAAAATAATAAAATAATAGTTATTAATTTTGGAGGAAGAATGAAAAAACTACTTTTTTTGTTCGTATTTTTGATATATCTCCCTCTGTTTTTACTCAAATTCTAAGCAGGAGAGCTCATTAGATGCGGAATTTAATTCTGCATCCAATGAGTACCCACATTGATACTTTTGACAGACCCCACTACCCCAAAAACAAGAAATACCTGAAAAAACATGATGGTGAATTTTGCATACCAAGAAATACATCATCATCACGTTTTTTTAGGTATTTCTTTTTTGGGGGGTAGTGGGGTTTGTCAAAAGTATGCAGTGTGGGTACTCATTGGATGTGGAATTAAATTCTGCATCCAATGAGCTCTCTCACTTGGAATTTGAGTAAAAACACAGGGAGATATGTCGAAAATACAAACAAAAAATATAGTTTTCTTTTATGAGAAAAATGTCAATTCAACCATTATGGTTGACTCATTTTATTGAAATTCTATTGGTTCTTGAATTCCAACTCATAAAATTTATTGTTGGCACGTTTTCTTATAAGGCCCATTTTAGACTCCAAATTTTTTCTAATGTATATAGTACTCCAAAGGGGTAATGGAGGGTCAAATACGAGCAATCTCGAGGCATATGGAAGGCTAAGAGACAAGTGGTTCAGATACACATCAAGGGAAACTCCAAAAATATTTGGACTAATGCACACATCTCGATATACGTGGGTTTGAGGTCAACATCCACGTATATATGTGAGAAAGGGATTAAAAGTCACGTACAACAAATAACAGGTGTTTTTAGGGATGATCTTGGAAACATTAAAGGTACAATATTGGTCCATGGGGTCCAAAGAGTCTGTAGAGGGACAGGGAAAGCCATAAATGTGTGATCAACCATGTGTGGTAAAATTAGCTGTAACAATATTATTACTATGCTTACTCTTTATACATGCCATGTATAAAATATATACTTATATAAATATCATTTGTTAACATTTGTCTTTAGGTATCATATAACATGATCCCTAAATTTAGGACACTTTCTTTATTAATGCCTTCAGGTAGGTGGTTAGGTCTACTAGGCTAGGCAGCTCTAAACCTCATTGCATGTTGGACTCCCTCGTATAACATGGTAGTTCTTCTGTACTTGATGAGATACAGAAATTTGAAATTTCATTTAATCACTTACAAATAAGTCAGATGAGATCAATGTTTTATTCGAGTAATTTTCACTTGACATATTTAATTCTTTTCAGTAACTCCTAGCACTTATGCAAAGCCCATACTCAATGCTAAAAATAAGAGTTACAAACATAGTGCAATTCTAGAGCTCCTCGCTCAACACTAATGCTAGTATGTACTTGTAGGATACACCTAGGGATATAATGGCTAAGGATCTAATGTTCCAAAGCTTATGCTCGATATCAACTTGGATGGCTCTAGGGATTATGCTCAACACAAATGTCTTAACACTCATGTGCTCTAGAGCTTCTCGCTCAACACAATTATAAATAATCATGTGCTCTAGAGCTTCTCTCTCAACATAAAACATCAATTACCTATGTGCTCCAGAGCTCCTCGCTCAATACAAAACATCTCATCAATCATGTGTTTCAGGGTCCACACCCAACACATGAAAACACACACACACACACACACACACACATATAACATATACAATTGGATTACACCCAACATATCAAACAATCATCATGTTCATACGCAGTGGGGTCTTAGGCCCAATATATCAAATAATACATCAACGTAACATCATAATCAATGGGGATTATGCCCATAAGTCTTAGGTCAAAATTTAGGATATTACAAAGTTCATTTTATAGTGAAGTTTCTTTACTGATCAATGTTGTGCTTCTCTCATTCCTATCTCTTTGCACATTCAGCTATTTCTTCAAATAATCAATATTTATGTCCACGTTCATGATATGAAATTCCACTAAGAGCATATTTATGATTCTTTCTTGCATTCACTATGTATTATTTTTTTCTTAGATATCCTCTCATGTTTGAAGGGATGATGCAAGTTCTTGTTTTTACCTCATGCTATGAAATGAATTCAGTCCATTTATATTCAAGAAATAATTCTTCTAATCTCACTTTTATGGTATTGTAAATAATATAACACTCTTTGAATTCCTTTTTAATACCAGTACATTTTATGAATTAGAAATATGATTGGCCACTTTAGTTCAAAGAATGATTTCATATTATTGGTACAAGTATGGGGCTCATCCATACTGACTCAATAGTGAAATTAGGAATGCTATTAATAGGAACTTTATGAAGGAGACATGGACCTTATTATCCTTACTTTCATAGTATAAGAGAATACATGTCAAATCCTTGAAGTCTTGGGACTACATCTGTACTAATCAAGTCTTTAGATTGGATTCAGACCAAAAATGGAGAAACAACAAAAAATTACCTTTGTTAAAAATTCCACACTTCTTGTGGTAAAGATAAACATATAACATCCCAATGGTTGAAGGGTGTCTCTAAAGCTTATTACCCATGCTTGATGTGTTTACTGCAACTGGTTCAACTAGGTAGGTTGTGATTCCCAAGTTTGATTTTATTTGAATGGGTTTAGTTTCCCTCATGTGCTTAAGTCTATCTCATTGGTTGGAGCTAAGGAGGAATTGAAAATCCATAGCTATGGCTTGTGCTCATCACACCAAGATTGACTATAGGTGTTGGAAATGCATATGCCATGTTTTCACATGCACTCATAAAAATAGAAGGGGGAGGTATGCTATCCTAATGATATTGGGGGATATGGATGTTTACAAGATCTTGAAATAATCATGTTTTGTTTGTGATTTGATCCAATGAGTTGTAAATATTACTACTTTGCTTGAACACGTTTATAGTCATGTCCACCTCCTTTTTCCTCGCTTGATCATTTTCCATTTTTTATTGTATATTTCTTTGTTGTGTTTCCTTCCTTGCCACCTATTTTTGGTGTTATTTTTCTTTCCTTTCTTGCTCTCTTTGGATCCTTTCCTACATTTTATTTTTAGCTGCTATAATCCTTCCTTCCTTTCTCTACTTTGTTAGTTCCTTCTTCTATTGTTTTAAATCTTGCATCTCATTTTCCTTTTTTCTCAGTATCAACCAATAGTTTGATATAGTCTTCTTAAGTCAGTAGCTGCAAACTCCTTCTTAATCAAAGATAGTTTCAATGTTCTTGTCAATTTTTCCATTGCCACTCTCTCCATTGGAATCCTTAAGAATTGTTCAAGCATCGATGTGGTTCCTGGTTCAATATGAGGATCGTCTTGGGGTAGTGCTTCCTCTTTATTATCTTCCTCAACTAGAACTTCATTATTTACACTATGTTCTTGTACACCTCGTTCATCCACATAATAATGAGAAACTTGATTGTTGATGATTGACGGTAGTGAAGGCATGTTGAGTATTTTTCATTGGTGTCAGTGATAATGTGTCTGTTCATATTCATCAATTCTTTCATTAACCACTCAGGTTGTGATACTTGGGTTGGATGTTTTGGTTTCTCATTGTTTTTTTCTAGTGCTTCACCATCGGGTGAGAAGACGAAGTTGGTATACACATTCTCCATGTTTTTTTGACAAAAAACTACAAAATTTTATGTTTTTCAACTTAACCCATTTCAAACACGTATCCCCCTTAGGAATTTCACCTTGACATAAACAAAAAAGGGTTTAGATAATTATATTAGCTTCATACTCATATTTTTTGAAATTTTTCAATGAACATACATTAGGATAAATATAACCGGCACCAACGACATATACTTTAAATTTTTAGGTTTTGATAATGAGTAACCTGTGTGCCCTTCATTTTTTTAGAGATGGTTATTCAATTTACGGAAACAAAATGCAAGTTCATAATCTACAAATATTGTACTTTGCAATGTACTATATGTTGAGGATTTTCAGATCTAACCACTATTTTTAATTATTTTTCGAAATAACATATGTTTAAAAAAAATGTTCCTTATTGACACATGTTTCTGTCCTCCCATTTTCTTTAAAATATGAATCTTATCATACAAACTAAAATACCCTTTTGAATAGGATAGTGCAAGGAAAATCCTTGTGAGTTTTTACATTTTTTTGTTGTCGTTGTGATAATCTTGAATTTTTCAATGTGACTGATTCTCAAAAAATGTTATAGAAATTTTGCGTTTTCACCCCAAGATCAACCACATTCATATTGGAAATTACATTATGATTTTCCTCGATAGAATCTTCATGTGTTTCATATTATCCAACAACTTCATATTTCTATGCAACTGGTTAATGAACATGATCTTCAAAACCCTTATGTGTTTCATTTGTTACAACAACTTCATCGCTATTGATAATTTCTTTATCAAGATATTGAGTAGCACTGACATGTTCATCATTGTCACCCAATAGCTAGCAGTGCTTGTGATAGAGGGATAAGATGTTGTCTACAACATTTGCATCTTCACTGTCATGTACAATGTACATAAAATGCTTGGCTACATACATTATCATGGACAAGAACATCGATATTAAGTGTCTAGATTCCAATTCGTCTAAATCCAGCCTTGATATTTGAGGGTGTGGGAACCCTTTTAAAATATTTACTTTCAAGTTTGACTAATTCAAACCTCTTAACCTTTCTTGGGTTCTTTTCCATCCATGCTTCTCTCTCTAACCTGGTGAAACACTTGAAAGGCCCAAACACACTTGTGAGTAGTATGTGTAGAAAAAGGTCAATAAGTCAATTCCCAACCTATTTTCCTCCTCAATGGTTTGTATATTTATGTGGCTACCGTGGACATAAAAAATAAGCAAGTATCTATTTTCAGGTGAGACACCACCAGGTGTAGATCTTGCAAAGTGACAAAGCTAATTCAAGAACAATTCTTTAGTCATACATCCATGCATATGTGCATCCATGCATGCTCCTAGTTCACAATTTTGGATATAGTTTTTGAGTTGACACTTTTCCTTAAATAGATACAACCTTTGGATTGATGCAATGTTACATTTACACAACACATAATGGTTATCCACTCCCTAATATTAGGCATATTTTTTGGTACATGCATGCTCCCTCTCTTGGAAATTACCAGCAAGCCACAATTTATCCTTGTTTGTAAACATGTTTCATCACAATTCCATATATGGTTTGGATTGTTGGCATATTTCTCCTACACAATGGATAATATGTCATAGAATTTGGACACAACTGCGAAGTCTATATTTATAGCCCTATCTCTATCAAGGCCCACTACAATTCATAACACAAGTTTTGGGTGCCTTTTTTTGAACCCTAACCATGGAATTATTTGTTAGGGAATCCATATCTAAGTGGATTTGTCCTACCTTAACAGATCTGACCAATAATGAATTTTAGTTGCATCAATTCCAGCACATGGTCCACTCTATCCATCTCCTTGCACCAAAAAAACACTTCTTCCTCTTCTTTTGCAGTTATCACTCTAAGTAGCCGTTCCTTCTTTGTATGAGTGAGAGAATTTATCCATTAATGCACTGATGTGAGTGCAATCTCATGTGTTTTAGCAATAGCATGGATACAATATCCAAGGAATTCATCATTAATTGCAGTCAACATATCTTCTTCATCTCATCCTTTGATGGCGTTTATCTTATTGGTTTCACTTGCACCTTGCACCAAGGTTGGTTGTGGAGCAACAACAATACCCACTGTCTTGTTATGCTCGTTAACATCCCTAGTAGGATTGTTGTTAGTAATAGTTTGGGGCTGGTCTTTATATGAGGAAGTGCATTGTAGTTGTGCACCCATAGTAACTTGCCTCCTTTACCTCTTTTTATGAGAAAAGTGATTGACACTTGCAATGACTCCAAAAACCTAGAGAGTATTGGCACAATCTTCTACACATGCATTATCTATTTCAATGTCTTATGTATTTGTTATCAACATGAAGCTAATGTATTCTATGTTTATATTTATGCACAAACTAAATTATCTAACCCTACTTGCATGTTCATAGTCTTATGGTATCATTATTTGCATGAAGCTACTGCAATCTAAGTTTTAGTTTGTGCACAAGCAAATTACGTAACCCTACTTATATGATGGGAATTGAGATTTGTAAGTTGTATGAACTTACAATCAAAATTGATTCTTTGTATTTTCTATGGTTATATATTTGTGAATAATGTGTTCACCCTACTTGAATCATGGTAATTGAGAATTTCAAGTTGTATGAACTAACAAGTTTTAAGGAGGATGTTGGAATTTCAAGTGGGGTCCGATGGATAATAGTTGAGAGGGGGTGGGGAAGGGTCAAGGGCCTAGGAGGATGTTGGAAGTTTAAGTGGGGATGGTTAATAGTTGAGAGGGGGTGGGGAATGGTAAAGGGACTAAGAGGATGTTGGAATTTTCAGTGGGAATGGTTAATAGTTGAGAGGGGGTGGAGAAGGGTCAAGGGCCTAGGAGGATGTTGTAAGTTTGAGTGAGTATGGCTAATAGTTAAGAGGGGGTGGAGAAGGGTCAAAGGCCTAGGAGGATGTTGTAATTTCAAGTGGATAAAGATGAAGGGAATGGGAACATAGGGGTGGAGGGGAGTGGGGATTGAGATCATTATTAATACGATAATAAATGTTGAAGACATATATGGTTAGAAGCAGTACGTGATACTTGAGTGACAAAGGGAGATGAGGTGGATGGGAGGAAGTGGGTGATGGTTTGATGAGAGAGAGGATTGGTGAAAGGAAAAGGTGGATATGGAGGATTATAGGAGGAATAAAGTGTGTTGGAGGAGAGAGGCGGAAGGAGGGGGAAATTGAAGATAAGGGAATGCGACATGATAAAACAAAGAATAGGGGTCGTAATGAGGTAGGGGGTTGAGAATAAGGGATAATTTGAAAACATAGAGGAAGGGAGTATAATGGAGAGAGAGAGAGAGAGAGAGAGAGAGAGAGAGAGAGAGAGAGAGAGAGAGAGAGAGAGAGA
>LPNX010400869.1:527218-539022 GCA_001517045.1 Pseudotsuga menziesii
CACATAGAGAGAGAGAGAGAGGGAGGAGTGACACACACACACACACACATGGTATTAATGCTTGTGCATGTTTTAACGTGGTATCATAGATCCTTTGGCTTTAATGTGTCTAATGCTTCCATGATAGTTATTCATAGAAGAAGAGGTATGATAGTTTCACGGTAGTTATACATGAGAAAAAAATCTAGAGAAAAGGATATTTTGTTGCTGATTGTTTTCAAATTAATTACTTGACATAGTTGGATGGGAGATCAAATATGATTAGTTGTATAATAGTACATTTGAATTATAAATCTATGGTTTTTCATTCATTTGTGATATAATTCTGAGATTCGAATGGGATTATCATTTGTGATTATATGCTTATAAATTGGTGAATTTTTTAATCCTTAGCAAATTTGAAGTCCAATGATCAAAACAAAACCACTACTTCATTAATTCGATCCAAAATCTCAGCACTTGTAAAGAAGTTCTTTTAAATTTGTTTATTGAATGTTCCAATTTGCAAACAGTTTAGATCTACGAGCTAATGATATGAAATCAAATCCAATGAACCTTATTTTGTATAGACCATGTCACCAATCTATTATTTACAACAAATTTACATAGATAATGCAAGCCAAGTCATATAGATACTATACTTATGTGAAACTAGTATAGTCACATTAATACACTGCCACATATATGTACAAAGTACGATCAGGAAATTTCAGTAATCTCTATTGTTGTGGTGATATCTCTTATTAATAAATCTGCTTATGTATTGTAAACCATTCTCTACAAAACTATTTATCATACACAAAGAATTTCTAGGTTTTTAATCCTATGTGTTTGGAGGGTTTGCCCAGGGTATATCTTGTCTCTCATGGTTGATTGGTTTATATATTTGATTTAAGAAGATGATTTATGTGGTTTGATCACTCTGTGATATTTACATGTGGCCGATATATTTATGATATTTATCTATGGCTGATATATTTATGTGGTTGATATATTCATATGTGGCTAATTTATGAGATACTTATGTTCTTAAATTGATTGATAAAAGTTTTAAAGATCAAACATCTTTGATTTTGCTCAAAGCGTCAACAATTACCACTAGGACTAGGCTCATGGAATTTCTTAGTTTCACCTTCTATCCTTCTATCTATAAATATAACATGAAAGTCAAGTGGATCCATTTTCATCAAGGGTTCAACATTTCAATTCAAGAATACATCCACCAATTCAATAGGTTACAAGTTCTTCTTAAATTAAAGAAGAAATATTCATTGTTTGTACCATCTCAAGAATGAGCTAATGATAGTCATGTTGAGAACTATAGTGATGATATGATTATGAAGAGTTGAAAGGCCATGTCAATAAGGTTATTTTGCTGCATCAACATCCTGTTCAAGGATGGAATCATAGTTTGTTTGTCACACATTCCCACCTCACACATGATTTATCTGTGGTTTTCAACCTTTGGCTCCCTATGACTTAGCTTTATCTTTTCTTATTCCAGTTACATCACATATTTAGAAAAAGAAATCTAAGGAATGAAAATTTAGAACTTGCAAAATCTCCAAGCCAAAGTCACCCAAATTCTTCAAAGTACTCAAGAGAAGAATTATAAATAATTCTGGATCAACATCCTATACGACATCATTTTCAAGTTGGTGACAACGTGTGGTTGCGTTTGGATAAATGTTTATTTAACAAAAAATATTACAGTAAGGTCAAACCTATATGATATTCCACCTACTCAGTCATCCAACAAGTGTCTAAGAATGTTTTCTTCTTAGATATCCCACCTCACTTGAAAATTCACGAGTTATCAAAGTTGACTTGATCAAACCTTATCATGAGTCCACATTATATATATATATATCCTAACCAATCACCCCACATATTTTTTATAGAGTATTAGATTCTTCCTTTTACCAATCTGGTAATCGACACCAAAAATCTCCAAACTCGTCAAGGATCTACCACCTCCTATCTTATTGCTAAGTAAGGTCAATTTTTGCATTAGGTTGTTGGATTTCTCATCACCAAATAAAGATACATTTTCTCTCTCTGATGAAAGCCTTGGAGGAAAATGCTTCGACTGTTGGGAGGAGTGATATGGATTCTTAATGATATATATATTATATGGTTTCTTTCATATGATTTACTAATCTCATAATCTTATTTTGATGGTGTTTATTATTATTATTATGGATTTGTTATACATATCCTTCTGCGGTTGTTATTCTCAATGAGTAGATGGGACTGTATCCTATTCCCATAAAGAGTTGGTATCTTATCCCTATTTATTAGTTTTATTATTATTAGATTTAGTTACTAGATATTAGGATCTAGTGAGTTATTTTCTCTATGTTTCGTTGAATTAGTTTTCTCCATTTTAAGGATATATAAGCCCATGCTTGTTTCATAAAAAGGTAGTCAGATATTTGGTATTATTCACACCTTGGGTGTAGAAATTTGATCATGAATGTGTTTATCCCATATCATACATGTTCTTGCATGAGTGCGTTCCTACTCACCCCCTTTCTACCATTCCATCCGTCATTATATTGAGAGAACCCTATGTCTAAGTTGTTCGGAAACATTTCAAATTGGATGGCTTATTTTCTAAACTTCAAAGTGTATTATATTATACCTTTCCATTTTTCTTTTTGCTAGGGGTTCTTCACACCTATCCCTTACTTAGAAGTGGATAATTTTCTAGCACAAGTGTCCCCACTAAACATTCCCACCATGTTTGGTCATGGCCCACTAGATTAGTTAAAAAGAAATGATATTTTCACCGATTCTCCTTATCATGAACATTGAAGCGAAGTCCTAACCATTGCAACCGATTATATAATTTAAGTGATTTGATCTCACCTTCATAGGGATTGATGTCCACTTTGAATAATAATAATATTTGAATTTTTCCTTTTCTTTTTTGCATTCTTCCTTATATTAATGGTTTTCATGAGAGCCAAAATTTGCAATAATTTTGGACACTCTTGAAAGGGTCTGAGATTTCCCTTTAGGGACAACATTAATATTTTCATGTTCCTATAGAAATTGATGACTTGTGATTTTAGTCTTGAAAATATTTTCTCCAATTCATCCTATGAAACATCTATATGATGATCCTCTATGTTTGTGACTTGAGGTTGTTGTCTTTCCTTCTATAAGTCGACCTCTAGATCCACAAGGTGAAGTTTTCTCATAGTATTAGATTTTTAAATTCTCATGAACACATATTGTGACTATTTGAAAGCAACTACCTTTGATACCAATATAATTCATTACTTCCATGGATATTGCAATGAAGAGTTTGTTAAACAAACCTTAAAATTCTATTTCAAATATAGTGAGAGTATGCTCTATTGCACACTAATTCGCTAATGGATAAGTTTTAGGGCTAAAGCATATAGTTTTTTAAACAAAAAATCAAATAAGAAAATAATAATACATTGTAGTAATATAAAAGTAATTGTATGGTAATGTATCACACTTTTTCAGTTTTTGGGGTGATGAAATAATGAACTCAAAATATTTGTTCATAAATCTACAAATTCATTGAGAATTACATAATGGTGTAAGGAAACAAAAGATTACATTGTGAATGAGCTTTTATATGGTATTGTTTTCAAATTAAAAAAAAAATCATCTTATTTGTTTCATTTTCTTTAAAGGTCATTTATTATTATTTCAGGAATCTCATAAATACTCACAAAACGGTGACCTCCCATATCTATCTTAATTCATTTTTTTAAGGAAGTTCTTTATAGACACGTTAAGATTGTTGTACAGTAAAAAAAAATATTTATGATATATTTTAAATTTTGTTAAATTATTCATATAAATAATATTGTTTTATGTGTACTTAAAAGTGTCACCCAAAAACCTATCATTTTAAAACTTCAAAATCAATAAATTTTTTATATGAATATGGAAATAATATACAAGTGATTGTTAAACTTATTTTAAAATTTTTGTTAAACTACATTTTTTAAGTTTTATAATAAATATTTTGAATAAATTTATAAAAACAGAAAATTTTTCTAATCCTATGGTAAGACACACGGTAATAACACATCATTATCATAGAGTTTTAGAGTAACCATTGCAACTAGTTATGTACTTTAAGTGCTTTGATCTCACCTTCATAAAGATTCATGTCCACTTTAACTTTAAATTTTAAATAAAAACACTCTCTCTCTCTCTCTCTCTCTCTCTCTCTCTCTCTCTCTCTCTCTCTCTCTCTCTCTCTTCAACCCATAAAGTACGAAAATGGTGAAAATATATAGTTTTTCATTTTGGATCGAGTGTCTACTACCTCTCTCTCTCTCTCTCTCTTCACCCCATAAAGTACGAAAATGGTGAAAATATATAATTTTTCATTTTGGATCGAGTGTCTACTACACATTGCTTAGACAAACAACCCTTTAAGAGGGTTGGAGCATCAACATGAATTTGATAACTTTGGCCCAAATTGTGATATCGATCAACTAAGACATTTTTATAAAAACATCCCTGGGTATTCTCTATTTGACTAAGTGGAAGGATGTCTAAAAGAAGATGAAACAAGATTTCCATTTGTTTAATATTGAGCAACAAGGTTAAGCACCTATCCATGTGTCAATAACATAACTTGAATAATTAAGTTAGATTAATGATCTCACTAATCATCATCAATTCTAACTTCTCTTTTGCAATTCAAGGGTCAAACATTGCACATCAAACCCAATAGTGGAGAAATAGATTATTACCATTTAGTCCTTAACTAGTCCCTAAAGTGTTGTTTGTGCATAAGCATAGACATTATAACAAGTAAAAAATAAAAAACTATTAGAAAACCTGGTGTAGGTGGGATCAACCACAACCAAATCAACCAGCACTTCTAGGATCTGGTGGCTCCTACACTTAGTAGGATTACCAAATTTATCCCTCGGCCAAATTTTGCTCTAAGCAATTCTGCTTCCACAACAACTTTTCCCCAACTATGTTTCCGCAATTGAGTTTCTACAATAGGCTTTCCACATGCGGGTTGCAGGATGCGGGATTCTTGACCAACTTTCCAAAGTTGCTCCCCTGCAACTTTCCTTCCGCAGCTTTTCTTCCACACTTTTTTCAACCATCATATCTTTGTGGCCTTCTCCACGATCGTCGATCTACCCTTCAATTCGGATCTCACAGATCTTTGTGGATCCTTTATCGCTCTCGCAACTTCCATTGTAGATATCTCCTGGACCGTCATATCTTCGTCTGCAGACTCAATCCCCACTGTTCATTCTCTGCAAAACTTGTTTAAGGGTATAAAATCTACGTGTTGGGTTGATTGATCAGAGAATCGATCAATACAGGCTGCAATATTCAATATTCATTAGCCTAACACTTATATGCATGCATCTAATACCTATCTCAACTATTCAAGCAACTACTTAATGCGTGAATCAACAATTTCACGGAAATACACAAATGTTCAGAAAAACCATCGAAGTCGGCTCTGCATGGATACACAGTTCAAACAACACATGCATATAGGATAACAAAACTACAAACACATAGCCAATCCTTATATTAAGCAATCAAACAAATACACATCTCGGCTCTCCTTCTTCAACCTTTTCAAAATATTTACAAGTGGAAACTAGACGCAGGTTTGACCTTCCATTCTGTGAATTGGAATTCTAACCCTGAAGAACAGAACCCCCTCTACTTCTCTAATCTTCCTATTTAATATAAACACTTACTCCCACCTTGATTGGTCCCGGAACCAAAAAAAACAACTACAAAGCATGATAAAAATGTCCCTATCACAACAAACAACTTGCGGCTTGATTTCCACACAGAGAGTCATGATCCGCCATCATTCTTACCACCGCTAAGAAACTATGACTCATCAAACAAAAAAAAATGCCATAGTATGTGACAAATTCATCACATTGTTGGCATGCCATGATGCTCCTGCATCGGACTCTCAAGGGTGAAAAATTATGAACCCCTGTTCATTAGATAAGCTACAGCAAAACCCTTGGCTTCCAATTCTACAACGCTCATCCAATTAGAATCCTTTGTTGTTCACTTCTTCCATTTGACCAAATACTCCAGATAGTCCTTCTTTCTTGTAATCTTTACCACTTTAGTGTCCAGAATGGCCTCAAATTCCAATGGTTATGCCAAAAGAATCTACCCCACCCATTGTAGGTCTTCAGTAGGATCTTCACCTTTTGAAAAAGTTCCAGTATCACCTGCTACATAAGGATATAGATATGCAACCTAAATATTGGTGAAATACCCACTCTGGTAGGAATCTCTAACTCATAAGCATTTGCTAAGAATTTTCTGAGTATCCCGTAGGTATAATCTTCTTAATCTTTAGCTTGTTATACTCTCTTTTTGGAAATATTTCTCTCTTTAGATATGCTAAGACCAAATCTCCTACTTCATAGTTCTTCTCTCTCCTTTTGGAATTTTCTCTAGCCTTGTAACTGGTGTTACTCTGTTGTAACCTTGCTTTCATTTGCTCCTATAGTTCACTAATCCTCGTTGCAAACTCTTCTCCATCAACACTTATTTTCTCCAATTGACCTAAGTCACGAACTTCACACACTCCTCTTGGATGCATTACATACAAAATTTGAAATGGACTCATCCCTGTACTTCTATTTGATGAATCATTATAGGAAAACTCAGCTTGAGATAATACTTTGTCCCACTGCTTTGGACTCTCTCCAATTAGACTTCTCAACAAGTTCCCCAGAATCCTATTAACTACCTATGTCTGTCCATTAGATAGTGGGTGATATGCTGAATTGAAGTCCAGTCTGGTACCCAACTTCTTCCATGAGGTACTCCAGAAATGACCTATGAATTTCACATCTTTGTTTGATACAATGCTTCTAGGTAAACAGTGCAGCTTCACAACTTCATTGAAAAAAAAGTTAGCAATGTGTGTAGCATCACTAGTCTTGTGGCATGGAATGAAATGTTCCATCTCAATGAATCTATCAAAAATTACGAAGATAGAATCATTTCCCTTCTAATTTCTCGGTAAACCTACAATGAAGTCAATACTCAAAATCCCAAGGCCTAGTTGGAATAGGAAATGGTGTATACAACCCTATGTTCTGGCTTCTTCCTTTAGCATGCTGGCATACTCTGCATTTGCTTACAAAATTCTCAACTTCAGACCTCATGCTTGGCCAACAATATAAATTACCTAACTATCCAAAGGTTTTATCACTTCTGAAGTGACCTGCCATACATCCATTTTGTTTTTCCTGTGTCAAGTTCTCTCTCATGGAACACTTTGGTATACACAGTTTACTGTTTCTAAAGAGTAAACCATCTTGTAGTGTATACTGTATCCATGACTCCCTGTCCACCTCCACTAGATTCTTACAAGCCCTGTAAGCCTTCTTGGAAATCAATGTCAATATCATACAAATCTCTTAAATGCTCAAATCCCAAGACTTGGATCTGATTCTCTTGCACAATCAACAGTCTCCTACTTAAGGCATCAGCTACTCTATTTGATTGTCCACTTATGTGCTTCAACAAAAAGTTAAAGCTCTTTAAGAACTCAACCCACTTGACATGTTTCAGGTTCAACTTAGGTTTCTGCATAATGTACTGCAATGCATGGTTATCAGAATATAACACAAATTCTCTAGGCATCAAATAATGTCTCCAATGCTTCATTGCTTGAACAATAGCATACAAATCCTTTTCATAAGATGAATACTTATTCTTTGTGTCATTCATCTTCTCATTGAAATACGTTATAGGCCTATCCTCTTGACTGAGCACAACTCTGATTGCTACTCCACTGGCATCACACTTTACTTGGAAAGGGTGTTTGAAGTATGGTAACTTCAATACTAGTTGTTTAGTGGTCTTCTTCTTCAAGAACTAAAAACTCCTTTCATCCCCTGGTGTCCATTGAAATGGTTCTCTATCCTTCTTAATTGTCTTGACAATAGATGCACAAATACCGCTAAAATTCTTTATAAATTTCCTATAAAAACTTTCCAATCCATGAAAAATTCTTACCTCAAATATGTTCCTAGGTGAAGGCCAATAAATGATTGCTTGCACCTTTTTTGTATCCATCTTCAACCCATATCTTGAGATAACAAAACCTAAATATACTATCTCTGGCTTCATAAATGCAAACTTCTTCACATTTACTAGCAACGTTTTCTATTGTAGCCTCTCTAAAACATATCTCATATGCTTTAGATGCTCTTCTTCTATTGGATGAAAACCAAAATGTCATGAAGGTAAACTATCACAAACTTACCTATGAAATCTCACAAGAATTCATTCATCAATCTCATAAAAGTGCTTGGTGCATTGTACAATCCAAATGGCATGACCAACCACTCATACAACCCATCATTTGTCTTAAAGGTTGTCTTCTACTCATCTCCTTCTCTAATTCTAATCTGATGATACCCACTCTTTAGATCCTGTTTTGAAAATCATGTTTCCCCACTTAGGAAATCCATCATGTCATCCATCCTTGGTAATGGAAACCTATATCTGATATTAATCTTGTTAATTTCTCTGGAGTCAGTACACATCCTCCACTCACCATCCTTCTTTGGTGTAAATACTGCTGGTACTGCACATGGACTCAGTCTCTTCTGGACCAATTATTTGTCCAACAATCCTTGGACCTGTCTCCTCACTTCTTCAATCTCTTGAGGTGTCAACCTATACGCTGCCTTGTTTGGTAAATTGGCTCCTGGAATAAAATCAAATTGATGGCTTATATCCCTCATTGGTGGTAACTCATTGGGTAAATCATCCACCATGATGTCACTAAACTCACTCATCATCTCCTGAGTCTCCTCAGGTAGATATGTCACTTTAGTCTTCATTGTCACCGCTCTTGGTTTGCATACCACAGCATAGTTCAACTCTTCCTTCTCAATCTGTTGCAAATATTATTTTCCTGACAACATCAGGACTTTGAGTGCTGAATTTCCTGCTGTACCACCTTCTTGTAAAGGGTAAAGTACATATATTATCACATTCTGCTAAAAACTATGATAGTTACTCCTACCATCATGAATCGCTTTCTTATCAAATTGACATGGTCTTCCTAACATTATATGACAAACATTCATGGGAATAACATCACATAGAATCTTGTCCTTATATGGACCTATTTGGAAATCAACTTCACACTACTCACTTACCAGGATTTGATGTCCTTTATGTAACCAAGATAATTTGTATGGAATAGGATGTTTGGTCCTATTTAAACTCAGCTTCTCCACCATCTCTATGGAAACAATATTGGCAGTGCTCCCACTGTCAATCACCATCTTACAACACTTCCCTTGTACTTTACATGTGGTCCTGAATAAATATTTTCTTTGAGCAGGCTCCACTTGCTCCTTCTCAGGTTTCAACAAGACCTTATTCATCATCAAAGCCTCTCATGTCTCTGGAAAAACTTTTGCCACTGTCAACTGTTCTTCCTACTACTCATTCTAAGCTGCATAGGATCCTCTCTATCCTACGTCTTCCTTCCCTGGACATTCAAATGATTTATGCCCCAACTAGTTGCATTTGTAGCACCTATAGACAGTTCCTCTGCCTCTTTCTCTACCTCTACCTCCTTGGTAAGGTCCTATTCTGGTAGAGTCACCTCCTCTACCATGCTTCTCTTGTTGGTTAGAGTTATTGGACTCTCCCCTCTATGCTCCAAATCTTCCTCTCCTAGTTTCTTGTCATGTTCCTTTGGTTGAAGCTCGACCTCTGTTGAAGCTCTACTTCCTCGCTATCTTTTATTCTTCCATTAAGGCACATTGATACGTCTCCTCCATTGTTCTAGGTGATATCATGTTGATATCTTCTTGGATATCCATCCTTAGACCATTGACATATCTAGAGGCCTTTTCTGCCGACTCTTCCACATATCTCGCCCTTAGGTTTACTTTGTATAACTCTTCAGTGTACTCTCTCACTGTTAACAATATTTGTTTAAGGTTATGTACCTGTCTATACATAATTAACTGGTAATATTTGGGAAAGAAATTAGCCCTCATATTTGCTACCATCCTATCCCAACTCTTTATCAATGAATTAATCTTCCTCCTTTCTTCTTGCACACTACCCCACCACAAGGATGCATGACCTTTCAACCTTGTCATAGCCAATCTGACTCTCTTGTCTTCTTCAATCTCACCGTACTCAAAGTACTTATCCATCTCACTGATCCAGACAATGAGATGCTCAACAATGAGACTTCCATCATAGGTAGACAACTTAGGTTTTGGCCTTGAAGTTGCTCCTAGAATCGATTTGAAATACCTTAGCTCAGGTGTTTCCTGCATAGGTACAGCTTCTTCTCTTTGCTCTTCATCCTCAGGTTCACTTACATCCCGTGCTTCTGGGTCTCTTCGTTTTTCTGTCTCCATGGCTTCCAGACATGCTCATAGCTCCCTCATTTCCTCCATAACTTTTGTGTTCACCGTTGGTCAACCTCTGTCACAACCTCTTTCTCTGCCTAGGCGTGCAACCATCCTCTTGCACTAAGCCTCTGCAATAACAGTTCTCTTTCACACTACTACAACTTACCTCACCAAGCCCCTTATTTGTACTTGGTATTTTGGTAACGCTAGTCCTCTATCTAGAAACTATTGAGCACTCTTATTTGCTCATTCCAGGATTCGATTGCTACACTTCTCTCTCACACGAGCTTCTCCTCACTCTGATACCAAAATTGGTGCAGGTGGGATTAACCACATCCAAACCAACCAGCACTTCCAGGATCTGGTGGCTCCTACACTTAGCAAGATTACCAAATTTATCCCTCAGCCAAATTCTACTCTAAAATTACCTCCCCGCAATTCTGCTTCTGCAATAGCGCTTTCGCAGCTCTGTTTCCACAACAGGATTTCCGCATGCGATATGTAGGATGCGGGATTCCTGACCAACTTTCCAAAGTTGCTCCCCCGCAATTTTCCTTCTGCAATTTTTCTAGCCGTCAAATCTTGGCGGCCTTCTCCACGTCTGTCAATCTACTCTTTGATGGGGATCTCACAGATCTTTGTGGATTTGTTATCGCCCTCACAAATTTTGTTACGGATCTCTCCTGGACCGTCAGATCTTCGTCTGCAGAATCAATCCCCACCATTCATTCTCTGCAAAACTTGTTAAGGGTAGAAAATCTGCGTGCTACGCTGATTGATCAGAGAATCGATCAATCTAGCCTGCAATCTTAAATATTCATTAGCCTAACACTTCTATGCATGCATCTACGAACTATATCAACTATTCAAGCAACGATTTAATGCGTGAATCAATAATTTCACAGAAATACACAGATGTTCAGAAAACCCACCGAAGTCAGCTCTGCACAGATAGACAGTTCAAACAACACATGCATATAGGCTAAGAACACTACAAACACACATCTATTCCTTCTATTAAGCAATCAAACAAACATAGAGCTCGCCTCTCCTTCTTTAGCCTTTTCAAAATATTTACAAGTGGAAACCAGACGCAGGTCTGACCTTCCCTTCTGCAAATTGGAATTCTAACCCTAAAGGATAGAACCCCCTCTACTTCTCTAATCTTCATATTTAAGATAAACTCTTACTCCTAAAACAAATAACTACAAAGCATGATGAAAACGTCCCTATCACAACAAATAACTTGCGGCTTGATCTCCACGCCAGGAGTCATGATCCGCCATCATTCCTAACACCTCTAACAAACTATGACTCATCAAACAACCAAAAATATGCCACATCATGTGACCAAATCATCACATTGCTGGCATGCCACGATGCTCCTGCATC
>LPNX010400869.1:541219-620558 GCA_001517045.1 Pseudotsuga menziesii
AAGGTGACAGTCAATTCAAAGGAGATCCAAAGCATTCTAAAGCTAAATATACATTGTTTGCAGATAAGGAGGTACAGCCTGAGTTGAATATTAACATGGAGAAAGCTGCCACTTTTAAAGAAGAATTACAAGATAAACCTAGAAGCCCCCTTACTATCATATCTGAAGATGAAGGGTACCTGTTGGAGGATGAGCAACAGGATATCATAACTGAATCAAGTACTGAGGCATTGGAAAATTTACCTACTTCAAAGAGCAAATCAGTGAAACCTAAGAGAAAAAAGAGGAAAATTGTCACTTCAAATAGAAGACTCAGAACCAGGCCTACAAACAAATTCAGGTGGAACATGAAGAAACTCCTCAATCCTAAACTAGATTCCAAGCAAAGAGCAGTGTTAATCAGCTCTTCTTCCAGTGAAAGAGCAGAAAGTTTTCAGCAGGATAGTGAAAGCAAGAAGAAGATATCTGTGGAACCTTTTTCTTCTTCTGAACCTGCAGGTACAGAAAAAGCACAATTAGTAAATGAAGCATGCCAACCTGTTCTTAGCTTATCAGAAATAATAGCTGAAATCAGAGATAAAACCATCAGACAAAAGGAAGAAGAAAAAGCAAATGTATTGGACTTTGCAAAACAGGGATGGGATGAAGAAGATGAGGCCATATTGAAGCAAGCAGGTATTATAGAAGAAGCTGTTGTGCAGGTTGATTATTCAGACATTTTGATGCAGGAACCAAATGTATTTGACAGCCCTAGTGAGGAAGAAAGCCTACCAGGAAGAATTCAAATATACAAACAGCAAATGAAGCAGCTTCAGGAGACAAATGATAATCTGCTCAAGGTCAACAAGAAGCAGATGGATGAATTGCTGGATGTACATCAGCATTTTGCACAGTTATCTGAAGTATCAAGAGAGGTGCTGAAAGGAAAACTAGCTACTGACAGGTATATCATGGAGCTAGAGAAAACTATTGAGCAGCTGCAGCAAGAAAATGAAGCTTTGCACCAGAAAATGAGCAAGCTAGAAGAAAAACATGGAAAGGCTAGGAAAAGGACTCGAAGGCTTGATGGCATTGATTTTCTTGTAAAAGCATCAAAGAAGTTATGAATCAGTTTTTAGTTAATGTTTAGTTTTGAGAAACAGTTTTGTTAAACCTTGCTATTTTTAGCAAGTATGTAATTTTTGTAAAAAAGATCACTTTTACCTTACTTACTTTAGGGATTCGATGGAGGTAATTTTGAAGGTAAAACCTAACTGTTTTTTTTGAAGAGGATAGCTATTTAGGAAAGTTTGAAAGACATTGTAAAGGTTCCAATTTTTCTGGAGCATCAGGAGGTCTGTTGGCTGTCATACTTTCAGGCTTATTCAAAGATAAGTGTTGTGACTCTCTTGTACTGTTACTGATAAAACTATGGATATATGACTCTTTACCCTACTTTCTGTCTGTGTTGGCTTTACTGTGAGCTTGTTTAGCTTCTTTATTGACATTTTCAGTGCTGGTTAATGTGTGTTTTCTAGCAGTGCTTGTCCATTATGTGTAAACCTTAATGCAGGCTTTTTGTTATACTTTTATGATATATATACATCTTTATCAGTGATTGTGTTTGATTCAGTTATTGCTTGTCTGATGAATGTATTCCCTATATGCTCTTGATGTTTATGACCAAAATATTTAAAACAAAAACCCTAAACCCTAGTTTGAATTGATTTTATTCTTGAGATTGTGTTAGCATGTTTCCTTAGCCTTAGAAACAGTTTCTGACACAAACACTTACAACAACTAAAATTTGTTACATGTGTACTTGAAATCATTTTTCTATCATTTTTCGATGTATCTCTCTTCTAGTAAAATTGAAGATGTATCTCTCTTGACTAAGTTATTTCTGCGCATCGAGGTGGCGGTTCTTGGAATTATCCTGTTGGTTTCTTCGCAACACATGGTGGTTCTATTAACCACCTGCTATGGTAAGCTTCGTCACCATTTATCCATCTATGTTTCCCCTATGCTTGCTAAAAAATGTGTTTGATTGGCCATTCGTTGGTTGTTTTGCAGGTGAAGCGATGCGTTTTGAGGTGAGTTGCAGGTGAATGGAGGAAATTATGTTGCTTCCTTCTATGGTGACCAAAACCATGATAAATTAGTTAGGATTCTAGTCCTACCAACTTCTACCTCTGTTCTTTAAAACATTAATCCTCCCCATGGAAATTTGACTCATTTCTTTTGGCACAATGGATTGTTTTGATGTAATTTTCAGTTAAGATAGAGGTTTCATGTGGCTACTCTAATGGGTTTCTTACAATGTGTTCAAAAAACATCTTGCTTGGTGTTTCATTTCAATGTAATCATTTTGGGATACAAATAAATTTGAATTAAGGTTTATTTAAATGAATAAATGTCCTGCATTGTGTTTCATTACGTTGTTCTTATGTTTGTTGGAATGGGTTTCTTCAATCTCGCACACTATGCAATATTTATTCATTGGTTTTCCCAATTAACCTATAAAATTCATGTAATTCAATTGTTCTTTATTTGACTTGTAGTGGATTTTTCTAGAATTTTTCTTTCTTTTTGTTTGAATTGTATGCAAATACACATGTGTGATTTGAGTTGCCAAAAAATTAGTACTAGTAAATGGACTCGTGCTAAAACCCTAGCAGTTATCTTGGTAGTTGTTGGGTGCGAAAAGAATAAATGGTTGAGGATAAATAAGGAAAATAAGAATGAAAAAAAAATAATCAGGAAAATTTACTTGGGTTTACGAGGATTTAGAATCAACAATTTATTCACATTTCGTAAATGATAATTTTTTTTATTTTTGTCCATGAAATAGTATTCAGGTTCTTGGAAAGTGTTGAAAGAATTGTGGAAAATGGAATGTTTCTTCGACATACTTTTTTATAAGTTAGAAAATTGGAGGAGAGAGTCATGGATTATAAGGTAGATGGTAATCTTATTCTTTTTGTAGGGTTAGGGATATTTGCCAAATTATAGAGGTTAACTTATTCTATTTGCATGTTTGGGGATATTCATCGAATCTAGGTAGTAGTATAGGATGACATTTCTTGGACATTACATCTTTTTATTTGGGTCTCTAATGTGCCAAATTTGGATTTTATATGGGATTGAATGGATGGAGAGGCTCGAAGCCCTCTTTCCAATAATTTCATTGCAAGAATGAGAATGTAAAAATTCAAGTTATTTAGGGTTTATGGTTTCCTTGGTCCTTGCATTTTTGGCATAAATTTTGTATAAAGAATAATTTGGGTCATGGTTGTTTAATCCTGTAGTGGCTTGTTCCTTGTATCTTGTGTTTTAATTTTGTATCTTGAATGGTCATTGATGTATATAGGATTATATAAATTCATCAGTTTGTCATATGAATGTTTAATATCATGTCAAAAGTGAGAATTGCATGTGTGTATTAATGGATGTTTTCCATTCACTTAATTGAATTCAAATTGTGTTATTGGATGTGGGGTTTGATAGAGTGTTCCCTGCTGTAATTTTATAGGGCTTTAATTATTCATGGTGTAGGGTGTTGGGCCTAATCCTTATGAGATAGGATGAGTAGTGGTGTTCCTCCCATTGGTAATCAACTTTTGATTTCATGGCAATGTTGAGTATGTAAAATTTCAGGTTGTATAGGCTTGTGGTGCTTTTCTCCTTGCATTTTTGGATTTAATTTTGTATAATAAAATATATGGTTCATGGTTGTTTCTTAAATCCTGTGGCTTGCTGTTTAATTTAGAGAATATTTTAATTCTTATTTGATATACCTAGTCCACTTATCTAGGCCCTATATATAAGTGAGTTTATTCATGTTGTGGTGTAAGAAAATTTAAACTATTGAAGTTGATATGAAATATGTATGAGATTTTAACTAGTTTTTTCTTACTTTGTTTATTTGGTAGTGTTTTTATTCAACAACTGAGGCACAATGGAAACAATAATAGTTAGGATTATGTTATATATTAGCTGAGGTGCAACAATTTTATAAGAGAAGAATAACCTCAGTTTTTCCTAGTATAGTTGTCCTAAATTTAACAATTTGAGTTCAATTCAGAAATAGTTTGTGCTTTTCTATTTGTAGAATAACAATGATTTCGGTTTTGAGTTTCTTTTCTAGTTTAGGAAAAACATTTTTCCATTTTCAAATTAGGTTCCTCGTGCATTTTTATATTAGGTGTGTCTTGCACGAGGAATTATATTCTAAGAGGAGGATGCTATCCTCAAGGAAAGACACTTAACTATATTAGTTGTCCTACTCTAGTTGAGGAAAACCATTCCTCCTCAGATATTGATGCTGACACTAGGAATTGGTCCCTCAACAATTTCAATGTTCTATTTTCTAATTTGGGTTCCCATAGGGATGTGTTATTTTTGTATCTTCTCTAGTTTCTTGATCTATAAAAGAAAAGGAGGTCTAATGTGTTCAACAATTTGATTTTGAACTAGTGCTTTGTAATGGATTCTTGTTTTAGTTAAAATAAGAAAACATAGGTGACTTGAGTGCTGTGGAATTCTTATGCATTTATTGTTCATACGATTTAGTGATCTATGTGTTTGTAGATCTAGTTTTCTACATTTGCAGTTTTGTGAGATTTTAGTTTATATCTATCCATGGTTTTTAGTTTGTAGGAAGAGCTCTATAATGAGCAAGAACAACATAGTCATAAAAGAAATCTACCTATCTTTTTTCATAAATTTGTTCATTGAATTTGCAAAAAAATTCTATTTTATATTATGGAAATCTATCTATATATCTACATTGTGCATGCTACAATATGTGTGTGAATTTTATTTAAGAATGGAATGGGCATGTCTTTGTTGCAATTTTAGTTCTTCCATGCTTGATTAATTCATTGCAATTATTTTATATGCACTCATACATTCATTTGTATTCCATTGGGATTTTAATGGAAGTTAGTACCTATTTAAATGGTTAGTTGCAATGGTAATGGTCAGAATTGTCTTTAATTGTGATTTTGGGGTTGTTAATGGACATAGATTTTAATGGGATGAAGTGGATTTCTTCTATAGTGAATGATTCATCACTTTCTAATATAAATTTATTTATTTAGTTATGGTATAGGGTGTTGGGTGTAATCCTTTTAAGATAGTAT
The DNA here is from genome assembly GCA_001517045.1 of Pseudotsuga menziesii. NCBI lineage: Eukaryota > Viridiplantae > Streptophyta > Pinopsida > Pinales > Pinaceae > Pseudotsuga > Pseudotsuga menziesii. The sequence goes on from LPNX010400869.1 coordinate 546,343, forward strand.
GAGATGGGTGTTGGGCCTCCCATTAGTAATCAACTCCTGGTTCCATGGCAAGGATGGGTATGTAACATTTTAGGTTGTATATAGGACTGTAGTGTCTTAATCCTAGCATTTTTGGATTTAATTTTGTGTAATGAAATATCTTGTTCATGGTCGTTTAAGCATGATGTGGCTTGCTCCTTTTATATTGTGTTTAAATTTTGTATCATGAATGATTCATTTATTAGTCATATGAGTTTTTTAGTTATTTATGGTGTAGGGTGTTGGGCCTAATCTGTATAATATAGAATGAATAGGGTGTTGGGCCTCCCATTGGTAATCAACCCTCAATTCTATTAGAAATCTGTTTGCAACAGTCGATTTATGGGCCTGACAGAGATAAAAAAGGGTCCTATTCATTTGAAAATTATGTGAGCACTCTTCATATTATCAGAGGCACATTTTCCATGTTCTGAGACCATTATATAATGAAGAAGAGATCAATATATAGTGGTAGATTCCTCTAGAGGTGAAGACTTGCAGCCATGACAATGATAGAGAAAGGCATTGTAGACCAATGATCGGGGAGAACAAGGTATGTTGAAATGGTCAGAGTCGGTAACTAATCGTCAGTAAGAAACATAGGGATCGCTTTCACGTACCATGATAAAGAAAAATATACGTTGTCAGTCTGTGTTACCACATGCTACAGCTCCATGATGTTTATTCACATTTGTAAATCGTGCCGACAGTTCCACTCTCTAGACTGTTACTGTTTGATTGTGACCGAAAACAATTTTTAGGTTAGTTTCGAAGAATAGTCTCAGTGCCGAAATAGTATAAATACACTCCTGATAGAGGGAGATAGGGGTTGGTTGGGAAAATTTCAAAAGCTGAGGCTCTCCATTGTAAACAGTCTCTGATTTCCGTGTTATGAATAAATTTGTAGAGGAAGGATCGTATTTCAAGACAAAGATTCCAATGTCGTTGCTTCTTTCAATATGTAATCTATTTACATGAAATGTTCATATCGTTTTCATTCCAGTTTGTTAATTTATTTCATGTCTGAAATGAGTGTATAATAGTTTGGAATTCATACATGCTATGCTCCGTTTGTTGTTTCAGATATTCATTTAAGTTTTCTTCTAAACTTACGTAGAATTCATCTTGTTGGTGCTCTGTGTGATGGAATGTTCCCTCTCATCTACTAATCACCCGCTAAAAATCTCTTGATTGCAAGATCGAAGGCTATCTTACCTTTGTTTGTAAATTCACACAATTCTTTACCTCCTGCAAAAATGGTCCCTACCCAGACCTTCGACTCCATTGCCAATGGTCCCTTACTCTAATAGTCCCACCTACATCTTACATTAATGCACCCGCTCCATTCAAGAGTTTGGCCTCCTGACCATTCTTGATTGAATATCCCACGTGAAGTAAACCTGAAAACAAGCGAGAGATCCCTCTTTGACTACGTAGGGCCAGGAGCGCAGTCTAAAGTGGTTCAGCTATTGCCTAAGAGAGAAACCTTTTCTGCTCAACCTATGGGCTCAATCCTGGGAATAACAAACTGGCACCATTGCCAAGGATGAGATTGAATATCATCCTTAGGAAGAATGACATAGTTTTAGATCTGGTTGTTGATGGTGAACAATGATCAGACATCAAGACACTTTTCACCTGATGACTCCACTCTTGAAGGATTCAGACTTTAGCGACTCCACTGGTGGTATGACCCAGAAATCAAATGGTTAGAAAAACTGACAGGCTCTTCCAGGGAGAATGGGCTCCTTGTAAGGCCCAAAAATGCATGGTGAAAGGTTAAGATACTCGAGTTTACATTTCTGCCAATATGCCTTGTCTTGTCTTGTAAGTTTGTTCCTATCCTTTCCTAAATTTATCAAAATAGCCTTCTATGGTTCAATTCGTTCGGAATAGAGCTATGAATATATTCATGTTTATCCTTATTTCCGAACCAAAAGCATTGCATCATCTTGTACATTTGATTTTGACCAAGATTTTTCTCTCGAAGCTCATGACGTTAAAGGTCACCCCTGTGAACCTCATGAAACCTCGGTTAATAGCTTATCTATTGCGCCTAACCTGGTCTCTCCCATTATTACAAGATGGTACAAACCACTACAATTTCCTCCTATCCTCCATTATTTTCTTGCGAAAAATTATAAGTACCTCCCCAAATTTGATGGAGAATCCAAAGACTTTACTGCTGAGAAACATTTACAGGCCTTTGAACATTTCTCTGATCTTTTTTAGATAGAGCATGATGATGTTTATATGAGGAATTTTGCCCAATATTTGCAAGGGGATTCTAAATAATGGTTCAAACACTTACAGACTCAGTCCATCAACACCTAGGAGGAGTTTTCTTGCACCCTTTTGAAGTTCTGGGGTAGGAGAAGGCCACTAGATCAAATACTTTTAGAATTTTATTCCTTGAAGAGGCATGAGGGTGAGGCCATATCTAGTTTTAACAGAATATTTTCAAGGTTTTAAAATAACATGCCCAAGGAATTCCAACCTCTTGAGAACACTGCTAAGATCTATTATGCATCCAAATTTCCTCCTAAACTATCCTTACTTCTTTTGGAAAGAAAATCAACCACTCTGTAGCATATGTTTACTGATTTTTTGGAGGTTGAGGAAAACCTTAAGATGTCCAAAAAAATGTCAGGACAAGACAATGGTGGTGAAATAAAAGATACATTAAAATTGGTTGGACCCTACAAGTGGAAAGGGAGAGTCCCTGTTCAGTTAAATCTTTCCCTGGCTAGACGGGAAGATGATTAGCCTAATATAGAAACAAATGGTTTTGTAGACCTGTTTTCTGAAGGTTGCAATCTGCTCAGCATCGAGTTCGGTAATGATGATTTTAGAAGGGATTTTAGTGTACCTGTGTACAATGAGTACGAGGAGGAGTATCTGGAGGCTATACCTGAAGAGATGGTTATAGAACCAAGATATGCTAATGGAGAAAATCAAGCTGCAATCCAAATTCAAAAGGTTGAGACAGGAAATGATGGTGAATGTGCTGGAGGTGATATCCTACCCTTGTGTTATTCCTATTTTGAATTAATACAACACATTATTAAAGCCTCCAAGTAGAAACAAAAGTTAGAGGGTATGGTGCATTCCATAAACTTATGTAGAAGAGAAGATGATAAAGAGGAACAATCATGCAATCCCTCTCTGTTTATTGATACGTCATGAATTTGTGATGAGGTGTTGAGTCACGAAGAAGGAGGTAGTAGGCCTAAAATAAATACATTTTTTAATTTTCTACCTTCAGGAATATCACCCATAAAGGAGGAATATGCCTACTCGGTTCTGTTAAAGAAAAGGTGGATGTTCATGCTGAGGCACATGAGGAAAGTGAATCTCTAGTTTTAGAAATTTTGAGTGAAAGGATGGATGTTTCATTGGAGAAATATTCTGTGGGCCCTTTTCTAGGATCTTCCAAGTATCAGCCTGACAGATCACCAGAGGAAAGGAGTCCTGGAAATCTTTCCCATGAACAGATGAAAGAATATACTGGAGGTTTCCGTGTTTTCTATGACCCCATAGCAGAATACATGGAAATGCTGGGTAATGGTAATGACTGGCCACCTCTCTACAACAAAGATCAGTTTATTTGTTATAGCTTTCTTCCATTTTGTATTCCATTCCTATTCATCAATCATGAAAGGAGAACAAAACTATTAGGTAAGCTACTTGATTGGCTTCATTGGAAGTCTGATTTCACTTAATCGGACTTGCGCACTAAGTTAGGTAGAGTAGGTAGGAACAAATAAGCTCGGAAATCATTGATCATTTCCTTCATTGCTATTTTAGTTTGTTTTCATTTTCAGTTGTAAGCACAAGTTTGCAGTCACAACTGTTCTCAGTTTCAGAATATGGCCAAGAACATGGTTTGCAGAGTGACATAACTTCGCTAAAGCAGTAGCTCAGAGCAGAATGGAGGCTTCGAAGGAAATATTGGGGATGACCTAATGGATTTAGTACTTGGTCTATAGGGGGTTCTTTTCTACCTCATTGGGAGGATAGCATCCATTGTGGAGCCAACTGCTAGCACTCTATTTGCAACAGTCGATTTATGGGCCTGATAGAGCTCGAAAAGGGTCCTATTCATTTGAAAATTATGTGAGCACCCTTCATATTATCAGAGGCACATTTTCCATGTTCTGAGACCGTCAGATAATGAAGAAGAGCTCAATCTACAATGGTAGATTCCTCTGGAGGTGAAGACTTGCAGCCACGACAATGATAGAGAAACGCATCGTAGACTAATGATCTGGGAGCACAAGGAAGAGGAGCAATGATAGAATGTGTTTTTGGCCAAAAGATGTGAGATAATGGTCAAAGTTTGGCATTTGCAGAGTCTGTTAAAACTGGCAAACAATGAAGGGCCAAGATCAAGGCAAAGCCTGATTAGCGGCCCGAAACGGTTTCGCTGAGCAAACATGCTCGATAAAAAGGAACTTTCCCAAATTATGAAACAAGTTAAAGGGTATAAGTATCGAATGCAGGGATGAAATTAGAAGAGGATCTATGGTCCCAGCTGATTTCACAAGCCAAACTTGTGTGGAGGAAGTCACGATTCGAAATCACGAAAAGTGGTACCGTCTACAAAGAATCAATGATCATGACAAGAGTAGAGGTAGATCTATGGATGTGGCTCTTTTCAGGATTTGAACTAGTGTAGACAACGTCAGGATCCCAATTCATGAAGAGGTGATAGGACCCACTTAGATCGATGATCGCATGGGAAGCTCAATCTAAATCAATGGGTAAGAACACGTTGCGATATAAAGTTGCTTGTTGTATCAAGAGAAGAGAAGTTGGAGGTAGAAAGGTATGTATGAAATGGTCCAAGTCGGCAACTGACCGTCAGCAGGAAACATGGGGATCGCTTTCACGTACCATGATAAATAAAACTCTGCGTTTTCAATCTACATTACCACGTGCTACAACTCCATGATGTTTATTTACATTTGTAAATCGTGGCAATAGTTCCACTCTCTAGACTGTTACTATTTGATTGCGACTAGAAACAATTTTTAGGTTAGTTTCAAAGAATAGTCTCAGTGCCGAAATAGTATAAATACACTCCCGATAGAGGGAGATAGGGGTTGGTTGGGAAACTTTCAAGGGCTGAGGCTCTCTATTGTAAATAGTCTTTGATTTCCGTGTTATGAATAAATTTGCAGAGGAAAGATTGTCTTTCAAGATAGAGATTCCTGTGTCATTGCTTCTTTCAATATGTCATCTCTTTACGTGAAATATTCATCTCATTTTCATTCCAGTTTGGTAATTTCTTTCATGTCTGAAAAGAGTGTATAAAAATTTGGAATTCATACATGCTATGCTCTATCTGTTGTTTTAGATATTCATTTAAGTTTTCTTCTAAAGTTATGTAGAATTCATCTTGTTGGTGCTCTGCGTGACGGACTGTTTCCTCTCATCTACTAATCACCCGCTAAAAATCTCCTGATTGCAAGATCGATGGCTATCTTGCCTCTATTTGTAAATTCACGCCATTATTTACCTCCTACAAAATGTTCCCTACTTGGACCTTCGAATCCATTTCCAATGGTCCCTTATTCTGATAGTCCCACCTACATCTTACATTAATGTACCCGCTCCATTCAGGAGTCTGGCCTCTTGACTATTCTTGATTGAATATCCCAGGTGAAGTAAACCTGAAAACAAGTGAGAGATCCCTCTTTGACTGCATAGGGCTAGGGGCGCAATCTAAAGCAGTTCTGTTGTTTCTCGGGAGATAACCCTTTTCCGCCCAACCTATGGGCTCAATCCCGACGCTAACAGATCCTTTGCACTAGGGATGAACTTGGAAATTCCCCAGTAGATTATGGATACCAAATAATACTTATGGATAGCTGGAAAAGAGCCTCTTTGAAAACCTGGAGAGGATAAATGGAACTACCAAGTGGCCTTATATAAATTATATGGGAACACATTAAGGTTAGGTGCCTTGTTAGTGGATATGTAATGTACAATTTGTACAGTTCCTTAGTGGTCAATGTCATGAAGGAGGACTTACCGTTATTGATATTGATATTATTATTGATATAGACACCATTTAGTTGTAGCATCTATTTTAGCATCCAAACGTGCAAAAATATTAGACTAATAGCAATAATTTCATAAAAATTAGGGTTATTATATAATTACAGTGCCATGATTTATATGGCCTACATATTTTCCAATACATATGAAATGTCAGTTATAATGTTGAGTGTTTTGATCCATGGAATTTGTGCTCTTTTCTCTTAAGAAAATATATATGCCTGGAGCTTGGATAGTTAAGATATACTCAAGACATGGATGTTTGTAGGAATTGGAACATGACATTATTATTTCCACTAGATGCATTAATGGGGGGTTGTGACTATCAATGAAAAACTTATTAATACATCCATGAATGCGTGTAATATAATGAGCTTATTGAAATACTTAGTCAAGAATGTTATAAGTTCATTTTATAGTGAAGTTTCTTTACTGATCAATGGTGTGCTTCTCTCATCGCTAGCTCTTTGCACATTCAATTATTTCTTCAAATAATCAATCTCTATGCCCATGGTCATGATTTTAAATTCCACTAAGAGCATATTTATGATCCTTTCTTGCATTCACTATGTATTATTTTTGTCTTAGATATCCTCATGTTGGAAGGGATGATGTATTATCTTGTTTTTACTTAATGATATGCAATGAATGCAATCCATTTATATTCAAGAAACAACTCTTCTAATTTCACTTTTATGGTACCATAAAGAATATAACACTCTTTGAATTCCTTGTTAATACCATTACATTATATGAATTAGAGATATGATTGGCCTCTTTAGTTCAAATATTGATTTCATATTATTGGTACAAGTATGGAGCTCATCCATCCTGACTCAATATTGAACTTAGGAATGTTATTTATAGGAAATTTATGAAGGAGTCATGGGCCTTCTTAACCCTACTTTCATAATATAAGAGAATACTTGTCAAATCCCTGAAGGCTTGAGACTACATCTGTACTAATCAAGTATTAATATTGGATTCATACAAAAAAATGGAGAAGCAACCAAAAATTGTTTTTGTTAAAAATTCCACACTCCTTGTGGTAAGGATAATGATATAACATCCCAATGGTTTAAGGGTGTCTCTAAAGATCATTACCCAAGCCTTGTTGTGTTTCCTACAACTAGTTCAACTAGGTAGGTTGGGGTTCCCAAGTTTTCTTTATCTAAATACGTTGAGTTTCTCTGTGCTTGAGTCCATCTCATTTCTTACGGCTAAGGAGGAATTGAAAATCCATATCTATGACTTGTGCTCATCACACCTAGATTGACTATAGATGTTGGAAATGCATATGCCATATTTTCCCCTGCACTCATAGAAACAAAAGGGGGAGGTGTACTATCTTGGTGATATTGGGGGATCTAGATGTTTACAAGATCTTGAAAGAGTCGTGTATTGTCTGCTATTTGACACAATGAGTTGTACATCTTACTACTTTTCTAGAACACGTTTATAGTCCCTCCCACCTCCTTTTTCCTCCCTCGATCATTTTCCATTGTCTATTGTATTTTTTGTTGTTCCATTTCCTGCCTTGCATCCTATTTTAGTGTTATTTTTCTTTCCTTTCTTGCTCTCTTTGGATCCTTTCCTACCTTTGTTTTTTAGCTGCTAGAATCCTTCCATCTTTTCTCTAATTTGTCATTTCCTTCTTCTATTGTTTTAAATCTTGCATCTCATTTTTATTTTGTTCAGTCTCGACCAATAGTTTGATATAGTCTTCTGAAGTGAATAGCTGCAAAAACATACTCAATCAAAGATGGTTTCATGTTCTTGTCAATTTTTTCATTTCCACTCTCTCCTTTGGAATCCTTAGGAATTGTTTAAGTATCGATGTGGTTCCTGGTTCAATATGAGGATCGTCTTGAGGAAGTGCTTCATATTTATTATCTTCTTCAGTTGGCACTTCATTGTTTACACTATGTTCTTGTACACCTCGTTCATCCACATAATAATGGGAAACTTCATTGTTGATGGTTGATGACAGTGAAGGCATGCTGAGTATTTTGTCCTTGGTGTTAGTGACAATGTGTATGTTCATATTCATCATTTTTTTTGCTAACCACTCATGTTGTGATACTTGGGTTGGAATTGTTGGTTTCTCATTGTTTCTTGCTAGTGCTTCCCCACCATCAACTACATTCATATTGGAAATGTTATTATGATTTTCCTCTATATAATATTCAAGTGTTTCATATGATCCAAGAACTTCATATTTCTTGTGGAAATTGAACCCAAGTGACAGAACAATTGCACTCAGAAAATTGCTAATCAAACATGCAAATTTACACACAAAGGAGACTGAAATTAGAGCATAACACTAATCTATATTGATTAACTGTACAATAGCCAACCTTATGAAGTCATAGGCTGCTGTAATATATAATTACATGAGATATTTGAATGCATAAGGATGCCATTCAAAATAGTCAAAAGCAGGCTTACTAAATCTAGTCAAATCCCCCATAGGTGCATAAAGTAGTTTCCAAATCTACCTAGAGGCTGACGAATTAGCAAAGTCAAGTAGGAAAGCTAATAGGTGATGGAAAGACAACTCATACATGCTTTTATTAGGAGAAAATAATGGAGGATGATGAGGGAAAAAAACAAGTCAACTACACCTAGTCTTACTTTCCCTTTTGCCTCAAATATCAATAAAGCATGCAACTTAGTAGAAAAAGAAGATATGTGCTAGGGGGGATCTGGAATAAAGCAGAACTGCTAAATATGGTTTCCAAGAGGTTTCCCAAGTGCTCCATGACTCAATTTTAGCAAGTTTGACTTCTAGGACATGTGAAAGACAACTTGCATAGAGTGGAATATTGGAAACCAGGCAAATAAGACAAAAATGGATTAATTAATGTCTATGGTAGAGAAATATGGGTTGATTATTCTAACACCCCCCCTTAAGCCTTACTTATGAGTAAATATCAGAAAATTATAGGGCCTAGCAACAAGGCTTAGTCACCCTTTACATACTGCATGTCCATTTAACTAAGGAAAGAGGCAAAAACCTAGTGGGAAAATCCTCCCTTAAACATGGACAGTAAAACAAAATTTGAAAATATTTTCATCAATCATGCTTCACAACATGATCAACAATACCCAGCAGTGATTTGAGATTGCTAAATGTCTTCTCACAAAAAAATTTGGTGAAGATGTCTGCTACTTGTTCTGCAGATGCACATAAGAGTAGGTGAATGGTGCCATCATGCACAAGCAGTCTGATGTAGTGCATATGGATCTCAATGTGTTTGGTTCTCTGTCTCTGAATTGGATCGTTGCAGATTCAAATGGTGCTCTGATTATCACAATAGATAATGGTTTAAAACTCTGATTCGAAGCCACACTCACTAAGTATCCCCTGCAACCATAAACATTGAGTTGTTGCATTTACAACTCCTTTGTACTCTACTTATGTAGATGAGAGTGCAATGGCACTTTGTTTATTGATTGACCAGCTGATTGGTCCTTCAGCAAGCATGAACACATATCCTGCTGTTGACTTTTGATCTGTGTTGTCACCTGCCCAATCACTATCAGTAAACCCAATCAAATCAAGATCAGATTTAGCTTTTTAGAAGATCCCATGAGTTCTTGTTCCCTGAACAAAGTTAAGGATCCTTTTAGCTGCTCTCCAATGGATCTCATGAGGCTGATCCATGTATCTTGAGGCCACACTTACTGCTTCTTCAAGCTTAAACCCTGAAAGGAAGGGAGTCTTTCTTGGCTTGCAATCTTTCATGTTGAACTTGTTTAGCAAATCCAAAGCAGACTTGGACTGATTTAATTTTATTCCATGTTGGTATTGAGCGATTTCGAGACCCAAGAATTGTCTCAACAACCCCAAATTAGTCATAGAAAATGCATGGTTCATTGCATCCTTCAAGGAGGCAATTTCTTTCTTTGAACTTCCTGTAATCAGAAGGTCATCCACATACAAGACAATAATCATCAAAGAACCATGAATCAGCTTCAAATAAACATTAGGATCAAAATTGCATCGAACAAAACTCAATGATAGCAGAAAGCCATCAATCTTGGCATACCAAGCCCTGGGGGCTTGCTTAAGCCCATACAATGATTTCTTTAACCTGCACACAAAATATGGATTAGTAACAAACCCTTGAGGCTGATGCATGTAAATCTCTTCAGTAAGATCTCCATTAAGGAAATCACACTTCAAATCCATGTGATGTACCTCCCACTGCTTCGAAGCTGCAATGGCTAAGGCTAGCCTGATGGAGTCCATCTTTGCCATGCAAAGGTATCATTGTAGTCCATACCATGTACCTGTGAGTAGCCCTTGGCTACCAATATTGCCTTATATTTCAAAGGTTAACCATCAACATCAAAATTAGTTTTAAAAACCCACTTACATTGAACTAGCTTCCTCCCTGGGGGAAGATCAACTAGTTCCCAAGTGTTGTTCTTCTGGAGTGAGCTGAATTATTCTTTCATGGATGTTTTCCATATTGGTTCATGTGCTACATATTCATATGTTTTTGGGTCTGATTGAACCATCATATAGCATCTCTCTACAAACAAAGGGTCTTTCATACACAGGGCACTCTCAAACTGAGATCTAGTCCTCCTAGGATCACTAGGATTTCCAGCTAGTTCCCTAGCTGCATGAATGGTATTTGCTGCCCATTTTGGTCTTATAGGACTGTCAGGATCTGCAATTAAATCATAATTATCAGACATATTGGAATCAGAAAACTCATTTATCCCTTCACTTACATTCAATGGTTATGGTGGTGAAGAAGACTTTCCAACTTCAACTGTTGCTAAAGGCTCTTCTTGGAACTGAACACTCCTTTCAATGAAGGATTTGTTTATGCTCAAATTGATCAGCTTGTACCCTTTTGAATCTTCAAAGTACCCAAAAAATAGACACTCTTGGCTTTGGGGCTGCAAATCCTTTCTCTTTTCAGTTGGAATTCTAGCCCAAGCCTTTGAGCCAAAAATCCTAAAATGGGTCACATCTGGCTTGTGCCCACTCCAAGCTTCAAAAGGAGTCATACCATAAAGTTGTTTATGAGGCACCCTATTCTGGATATAGGATGCACAGTTTATAGCCTTAGCCCAAAACTTTGGTGGCAAAGTCTTAGCCTCCATTATATAGGTTGCCATCTCCTTCAGTGATATGTTCTTTCTCTCAGCAACACCATTTTGCTATGGTGTGTAAGGGATTGAATGCTGCATCTGAATACCTGCATATTCACAATATTGAATGAACTCAGACTTGACATACTCACCACCATTTTCATATTTGAGGATCATGAGTTTTCTCCCAGACTGGTTTTCAACCAAATCCTTAAAGACTTTGAACAGGCCAAAAACTTCAGACTTATGCTTCAGGAAGTAAACCCAACAATACCTGGAAAAGTCATCTATGAAGGTCAATGCATATTTGTATTGACTCATTGACATATGAGGAAATGGACCAACAACATCACTGTGCATCAACTCAAGAGGTACAGAGGTTCTCTCATGACTAGCTCTCTCAAATTTATGCTCTGGGTGTTTTCCTAGGATACAACCTTGACAGAATCCCTTGGAAAATTTAATCTTTGGTAACCCTATGAACATTTATTTTTCACTTAGATCAGAAAGATACTTATAGTTAATATGGCCAAATATTTCATGCCAAAGCTTGCTTGCGTCATTAGCATGAATCAGAAGAGCAGAGGGGTTTGAGTAGGGCAGAAAATGTGAAAACATGTATACCTTCGAAGTGTGATCTACAACTCCTTTTGAAATGACTTTACCATTCGAGATCTCTATGATCTCAACATCATTAGGGGAGAATATAAACTTCTTTGGATACCCTATGTGGGTCATCTGATACACTGACAAGAGGTTAGAGGCAAGACCTAGAACATACAATACATTACTGAACTTACCATGGTCAAGATCAATCCTTCCTTTGCCCAAACTGTCAGTGAGAGAGTCATCTCCCAGCACTATTGGTGGACATTTTGACATGTCAAGAGAGGAGAATGCCTCCTTGGTCAAAACCATATGTCTTGAAGCTCCAGAGTCTATGATGAAGCTAGGTGAGCTTGATGTGCCAGCAACCAATGCATGTACTCGCTCTCTGTCCTCTGAATTTGATCCTCCTTCCCTCTTCTTTAAGAAATCATGAAGGGAGATGTTATTCTTCTCCAGGAGTTGGGTCAACATGTCAATTTGCTTCTTCAAGCAGGAGCTTTCAGGATGATAGCCCTTACTGCAGTATGTGCATTTGCTCATTTCTCCTTTGTTCTTCTTCTTTTGGAAGTTCTTCTTGGAGCCTTGGGGATCCTCTTGAGACTTGTTCTTGTATCTCTTTTGCTCAAGTGGCTTCTTAGCTTTCTTCTTTCCTTTTGAATCCACCCTCGAATCTCTAGAAACCAAAGCTTAGTCTTTGGAAGGTTTGATGGTGCCCATCATCACCAGTTTATCTTGTTCTTGTGTGAGGGATTCCATGAACTTTGCAATCTTAGGCATCTTCTAGGCTTGAGCTGTCAACTTGGTGGCATGGAAGGTTGAACAAAACACTGAATAGTTAGGGCCAAGCTTTGATATTATGGCCAAAACTAGCTTCTCTTCCTTCTTTTCAATTCCACACTATTTTAGCTGCAAAACAAGGGCTTTAAACTTGGAAAAGTAGAGTTGCAGGGATTCGAAGCTGCTGGGACTCAAAGAGATCAATTCATTCTCAATTTGATGTCCTCTCATCTCATCTATCTTACCAAAAAGTTCTACAAGCTTCTCCCATAATTCATTAGGTGATGTCAATCCATCAAGATGGAAGAGGAGGTCTCTGGATATGCTTAGACACAGAAGACCATAGGACTCATCCCTCCTGTTGTGCCATTTAATTTTCTCTGCAGATACATTGGGCTCTACCTCAATTGCCATAGTTACCCTATAGAGACCCTTCTCTCTCAATAGTATCTCCATATCTTCTTTCCATTCAAAGAAATTAAATGGAGTCAAGATGATCTTCTGAGATTGATCCATAGCTCTGAACTGTGCCCTTCAACCAGCAGAATGCTCCCAATCAAGATGCCGAACCTGAAATAGCAATATGGAAGGAGATAAATCAATCTACAAAGGCTCTGATACCATGTGGAAATTGAACCCAAGTGATAGAATAATTGCACTCACAAAATTGCTAATCAAACATGCAAATTTACACACAAAGGAGACTGAAATTGGAGCGTAACACTAATCTATATTGAATAAGTATACAATAGCCAACATTATGAAGTCATAGGCCGCTGCAATATATAATTACATGATATGTTCAAATGCACAAGGATGCCATTCGAAATAGTCAAAAGCAGGCTTACTAAATCTAGTCAAATCCCCCATAGGTGCATAACGCAGTTTCCAAATCTACCTAGAGGCTGACGAATTAGAAAAGTCAAGTAGGAAATCTAATAGGTGATGGAAAGGCAACCCATACATGATTTTATTAGGAGAAAATAATGGAGGATGATGAGGGAAAAAAACAAGTAAACTACAACTAGTCTTACTTTCCCTTTTGCCTCAAATATCAATAAAGCAGGCAACTTAGCAGAAAAAGTAGATATGCACTAGGGAGGATCTGGAATAAAGAAGAACTACTACATATGGTTTCCAGGAGGTTTCCTAAGCACTCCATCACTCAGTTTTAGCAAGTTTGACTTCTAGGACATGTGGAAGACAACTTGCATAGAGTGGAATATTGGGAACTAGGAAAATAAGACAAAAATGGATTAATTAATGTCTAAGGTAGATAACTATGGGTTGATTATTCTAATAGTTCTATGTAACTGGTTCATGAACATGATATGCAACTGTATGTGTTTCATTTGTACAATAACTTCATCGTTATCGATAGCTTCTTTATGGTGATATGAGTAGCAATGACATGTTCATCATTGTCACCCAATGGATGGCATTGTTTGTGACAGAGGGATAAGATGTTTTTTGCAACATCTACATCTTCATTGTCATGTACAATGTACATAAAATTCTTGGCTACATACAATATCATGGACAATAACATCAAGGTTAAGTTTCTAGATTCCAATTCGCCTAAATTCAGCCTTGATATTTGAGGGTGTGTGAACCCTTTTAAAATATTTACTTGCAATTTTGACTAATTCAAACCTATTGACCTTTCTTGGGTTCTTTTCCATCCATGCTTCTCTCTCACACCCGATGAAACACTTGGAAGGACCAAACACACTTGTGATTAGTATGTGTAGACAAGGTCAATAAGTCAATGCCCAACTTGTTTTCCTCCTCAATGGTTTGTATATCTATGTGGCTACCATGGCCATCAAAAAATAGAAAGTGTCTATTTTCAGGTGAGACACAACCAAGTGTAGATCTTGCAAAGTGAAAAAGTGAATTCAAGATCAATTCTTTATTCATCCATCCATGCTCCTAGTTCACAATTTTGGATATAGTTTTTCAGCACAATACTTTTTCAATTGACACTTCTATTAGAATTTGAATGCCATTTAGATCTTCAAGCAAATAGTTCTAATAATGTTTGCAGCAAAAAAATGGAGAATGAAGATACAAACTGAACAAAACAAACCACACAGGAAATAGACAAGTATTGCTCAGGAATTTATAGTATCATTCACAATAATAATATCCAGTGTTGCAATAGTTTACATAAGAAGAATTAGAATGCATGGGGTATGAATTTGAATCTCCCAAGTGGATATGACTGTATCGAATTGAATCTCTAACTCATGGTCTCTCAACCAATATCGGAGTTAAAAATCAACTCCCAGATGTCCAACCAACTCAAACAAATAGTGACAGCTAGTTAACTCAGTGCAACTTAGTGTGGTAGGTGGGGAAAGGTGCCTACTCCACATGCATCCATGCATTATCCATGCAGGGCATGCGCTAGTTAATTTTTTGTGAACTAACTGAAAGTAAATGAGGGCTAACTGAGACTAACTAGTACTAACTCCAACTAATTGAAGTAGGTTGGTGCTGAGACTCCCAGTGGCTCCTAAAATGTAGGTATTGGTCTAGGAGGCACCCAAACTTATGCATGCAGTAAGTGGCATTTAACCTCTAGCAGTGTTCCCCACACTTCAGTGACTGGTACATGTGGCCACATTAGGTCAAGTGCACCCAATTTTACTAGTGGACCCAATTAATTAATTAAGGTTCCTAAGTTAGGAAAAATTAATCTAATAGATAGTATGATCAAGGGATGATTAATAATCCTAACACCCCCTCGGAATGCTAACTTAGACAACTGTGGGCCCTAGTAACAAGACCATATATCACCCAAATACAATCTAAAATAAATAATGTTGCTTAATACAACTGAGGAAATAGGGGAAAACCTCATGGGACCCCCCCCCCTAAAAAACTAAGCAGGAAACTAGAAATCTGCAAGCTATCTTTAGAAGAAACATGCTTTCTCCTTAAAAATAACTTGAGAAAAGAATTGCTGCAAAATTGCAACTCTATGCAGCAGCATGGTCCATTACTGGACCTCTCAATGTAATTATGAACTGATGACTCTGTTTGTCTCTTCTTTATGGTGAAGGTAGGGAATGATCCATTTTCTGCTTCTGTGGGACATGTAGCTGATCATTCACCATCATCAAGTAGCACCGACCTAGAAACTTTGTTGCACCATATTGTAGAGAGAGAATCTGTGAGAGATAGTGTAGCATGCTCATTCTGATACTGGGACCTTGTTCTTCTTCTATCTTCTAGATCTCCAGCACCACTTCCAGCTGCATCAATAAGATTTTGATCCCATCTGGGTTTAGGATTCTAATTAGGAATAGGTACTGGATCTGGATATAGAATCTGTTGAGATTCAGTCTCAATAACATGATCATGCTGAATGTGATATTCTTCATTTGAATCTGAAACCTATAGCACATCATCATCATCATCAAAAAGAGGTGGAGAAATAGTTATATCTTCCTATGTTGTTGGAGGAGTATCATGCATCTGATCTTCTTCAAATTGGACACTTATTTCAATGAAGAATCTTCTGGTTGCAACCTCCATCAGTTTGTAAGATTTTGCATCTTTTGCATATCCTAGCAGAATGCAATTCGATACTTTGGGATTGGAATGCCTTCCTCTTGTCATGTGGTATTCTGGCCCAATATTTGGAACCAAAAACTCTCAGATGAGAGACATTGGGATTATACGCATGGAGTTCTTCGAATGGAGTGACCCCAACCACTAACTTGTGGGGAACCCTATTATGCAAATACGAAGCACAGTTTACTGCTTCATCCCAAAGATAAGGAGGTATATGCTTGGCATGGAGAAGGCATGTTGCCATCTCTTTCAGTGATTTGTTCTTCCTTTTAGCCACACCATTATGTTGTGGTGTGTATGAAACTGATTGTTCCATTCGAATCCCCTCTGATTAACAAAAAAATCTGGAAATCTCCTTTGATGTACTCTCCTCCCTTATCAGATCTTATTGACTTGATTTTCTTATTGAAATTGTTCTCAACCATAGCTTTAAAAACTTTAAAAGTCTCAAAAAATTCTGATTTTTGTTTCATGAAGTAGATCCAACAATACTGTGAACAATCATCAATAAAGGTGGGGAAGTACCTGCAACCATTAATGGAGTTTGTGATAATAGGTCCTGCTACATCAGTATGTATCAAGTCAAGTGTAGATGTTGCTCTATGTGCCTTCCCAACATCATGATTATTTTCTGGATGCTTACCTACCAAGCAACCAACACATACTCCATTGAAAGTTTTGATGGAGGGAAAAAATTCAACCATTTTATCATTGTGGAGTAGCTTCAGATATTTGAAATTGAGATGGCCAAATCTCTCATGTTGAATCTTGTTGGTGTTGTTATCATGAGACAATAAAGTTGTAGGAGGAGAAACAAGTAAGAAATGTGAGAACTCATAATATTTGGTAAAGTGATTTGCAATACCTTTCGCTACAAGTAGTCCAATGGATTTTTCTGTAATCTCAAGTGATTCTGAATCTAATGTAACTCTCTTGGGAGAGCATGTATGAGTCATCTGGTAAATATACAACAGGTTATTAGCAAGGGAGGACACATGTAAGAAATTATTGAACTCACCATGCTTCACTTTGACTGAGCCCCTTCCTTCTGCTGGAATATGGGAATCATCTCCCATGTGAATGTTTAACCCCTTTGTTAGTGAGAGGGTAGATAAGTATTATTTGGAATCAACCATGTGATTGGAAGCTCCATAATCTATTATGTATGATGAGAATGGAGAGATTGTTTCTTTCAAATCATGACACCTCTCGGTATCTTATGTCTATGGTTCTTCATTAGGCTTATTTGCTCTTGGGGAGGCAATGTTATGCTACTTGAGAAGAGCTGAAGTTTCATCTATTTCTTTCCTCATACAATGATCTTCAAGATGGTTCCCATTTTCACAATAAGGACATAACTTATTTTCAAACTTCTTCTTCTTAGAGCCGTAGGCCCCTTCGGAATTTTGCTTATTTTGTTTAGGCTTCGAATCAACTTCCTTTGGCTCCTTCTTATTTGATTTCCCCTTTTCTTATGCTTTGGAAGAGTCAGAAACTAGGAGATATTGATCTTTAGATGTCTTGATGACTCCCATTCTCAACAACTTGTCTTTCTACTTGATTAAGGACTCGAAAAAAGAATCTAAGGAAGGAACCTTCCAATAAGCAAAGCTTTCCCATTTGGAATGAATTATGGAAACAAATACATAATACTTAGGCCTAGTTTGTTGAGTATGGAAAGGACATTCTGCTCATCCTTCCGCTATATTCCACACTGTCTACATTGTAGTGCTAGAGAATTGAATTTAGTAAATAATTGTTCAATAGTCTCGAAGCTGTTGGGATGTAAAGATACCAACTCATTCTCCAGAATGTGTCCCAGAATCCCATCATGTTTGTTAAACAATATATCAAGCTTCTCCCAGTCTTATCTAGGAGTCATCAAGCCTTCTAGGTGGAAGAGGAGATCTCTAGAAATATAAGTACATAAGTACCCAAATGCTTTATCACAATGGTTCAGAAATGTGTTCCATTTTATCGGCTGATGAGGCTTAGGCTCCCATCCATGTATGATCCTATGGTAGCCATGCTTGCACAAGGACAACTGCATATCAATCCTCCAATCAAGATAATTGGAAGTTGTGAGGATCTGTGGTTCAGGAGTTTGAGAACTCATAATTGCTCCGGCTAGAAGTACTGCAAAACTTCACACAAGCTACGTAGCACATGTCAATTTCACTACAATAATACGCTAAAAAATATGAACTCTTAGAATAATGCTTTTCCTCTCAACATGAACATATTTTCAGTGTCCGTCACGCCCTCTCTATTGCTCTGAATAAATCCAGAGCTAGCAAATCATCATAGGGGACTTCTGTGGAAACCCAACTGCTTCTCATGTTTTTTGTGGAGAAATAAGCATGAAACCTGCCTGAGAAGTCTCTAATACCATATTATAATTTGAATCCCATTTAGATATTTAAGAAGATAGTTCTAATAATTTTTGCATCAAAATAATGGAGAATGAGGATACAAACTGAACAAAACAAACCACACAGGAAACAAACAAGTATTGCTTAGGAATTTACAGTATCATTCACAATAATAATATCTGATGTTACAATAGTTTACATAGGAAGAATTTGAATGCATGGGGTATGAATTTGAATCTCCCAAGTGGATATGACTGTATCTAACTGAATCTCTAACTCATGGTCTCTCAATCAATATCGGAGTCCAAAATCAACTCCCAGATGTCCAACCAACTCAAACAAATAGTGATAGCCATTTAACTCAGTGAAACTGAGTGTGGTAGGTGGGAAAATGAGCCTACTCCACATGCATCCATGCAAAAAACGTGGTAGATAACTATTTGTGAACTAACTAAAAGTAACTGAGGGCTAACTGAGACTAACTAGTACTAACTCCAACTAACTGAAGTAGGTTGGTGCAGAGACTCTCAGTGGCTCCTAAAATGTAGGGATTGGTCTAAGAGCCGCCTAAACAGATGCATGCACATGGAGTAAGTGGTAGTTAACCTCTATCAGTGTTTCCCACACTTTAGTGACTGTTACATGTGGCCCCATTAGCTCAAGTGGACCCAATTAATTAATTAAGGTTTTTAAGTTAGGAAAAATTAATCTAATAGACAAGATGATCAAGGGAGGATTAATAATCCTAACAAATTTCCCTTAAGAAAATAAAACATTGGGATTGATGCACTGATTACATTTACAAAACACATAATGGATATCCACTCCCTACTCTTAGGCATATTTTTTGGTACATCCATGCTTCCTCTCTTGGAAATTACCAGTAAGCCACAACTTCTCTATGCTTGTAAACATGTTTCATCATAGCTCCATTTATGGTTTGGACTGTAGGCATAATTCTCCTACATGATGGATAATGTGTCATAGAATTCGGACACAACTGCAAAGTGTAGATTTATATCCATGTCTTTATCAAGTCCCACTATAGTTCATAACACAAGTTTTGGGTGCCTTTTTTTGAACCCTAACCACCATGATTTCTTAGGGAATCCATCTCTAAATGGAATTTTCCTACCTTGACAGATCTGAGCAATAATGAATTTTGGTTGCATCAATTCCAACCCATGGTCCACTCTAGCCATTTCCTTTCACCAAAAACCCACTTCTTCCTCTTATTTTTCAATTAGCACTGTAAGTAGCCCTTTCTTCTTTGTATGAGTGAGGCAATTTATCCATTAATGCACTGATGTGAGTGCAATCCCATGTTTTTTGGCAGTTGCATGGATGTAATATCCAATGAATTCATCAATAATTGCAGTCAACATATCCTCTTCATATCATCCTTTGATGCTGCTAATATTCTTGGTTTCACTTGCACCTTGCACACAGGTTGGTTGTGGAACAACAATGATACCCATTGTCTTATTATGCTCGTCAACTTCCCGAGCAGGATTGTTGTTAGTAACAAATTGTGGTTGGTCTTCATCCGAGGAAGTGCATTGTAGTGATGCATCCCTAGTAACTCGCCTCCTTTACCTCTTTGTATGAGAAATGGGATCGACTCTTTGCATGACTCCAAAAACCTAGAAAGTATTGGCACAATCCTATACACATGCATTATCTATTTCAATAGTGTTGCAAGAATATTTTACACATGCATTATCTATTTCAATGTCTTATGTCTTTGTTATCAACATGAAGCTAATGCATTCTATGTTTATATTTCTACACAAACTAAATTCTCTGACCCTACTTTCATGTTCATAGTATTATGGTATCATTATTTGCATGAAGCTACTGTAATCTAAGTTTTATTTTGTGCACAAGAAAATTTTGTAACCCTACTTAGTATGATGGGAATTGAGCTTTTCAAGTTCTATGAACTTACAATAATAATTGATTCTTTGGATTTTTTATGCTTATTTATTTTTGAATGATGTGTTCACCCTACTTGAATGATGGGAACTGAGAATTGCAAGTTGTATGAGCTAACCAATTTCATGATCTTATAGCTAAAAATAGAAATGAGAATGTTGTGCAGGTTATGTATGTGAATGATATGTTTACTTGTTGTTTGATTTATCAGTTCACAATCAAAAGAATTAATTTGTCAATGTAGGTTTCATGTGATTACATATATACGAGCTAACATATTTTCTCATATACTCTAACATGAATTGATCAAGATATACTCTAACACCAATTGAGAGGAATGCATATTATATAGACTGTAAATACCTGATGTGCACTATGATGGACTACTTGGTGATAGTGATATAATCAGTTTGACAAACTATTCTCTATTTACATTGGCGCTAACAAGTTTTAAATTATGGAATGCAAAAATGTTAGATTGTGGGATGTTTGTTTCATTTTATAGATTTCTGCTGTTGGATTTGATTGGAGAGTGGCATTGGCATGGATCATGATCTTGAATTTACAAATGAGTGTGTATGATTGATTTTAGTCTAATCCAATGGTTAAGAAACTAACTTAGATGATCCTTATGTTTGTAATCAATTTAATGCTTGATTTAGTTAAGTTGATGGTTTGGGTGTTGTTTATTGCAATAGGTGGGTTGTGTAGTTGAATGATCATGTAATCTTTGTAGGTGGGGGTGCATGCTTTGGAGGTGTAAATGTGTACTGGGACTTGTTGGGATGTTAGTTGTTTTTGTCTTCTCCATAGTTCATTCAATGTGTATGTAGTTATTGAGGATATGCCATTTTAGATTTGATTATATAGGTTGATGTTCTATTTGATGCAATCTCTATGTCAAAGAATAAGTGGCTATGGCAGGGACAAGATGATTTGATAGGTGGATTTGTGAATTATCAACTTTATATTTAAAAACATCGTGAGCCTAGTTAACAAATAGGCATTTTTGAACCTTTTTAGATGCTCTATAGTTCAGTATGGTAGAGACGTTGTGTTGTCAAAATAATTAAGGGTGAGTGAAAGCTAATGAGGGCCACTTTTGGCATGTTACATGCAATAGAAAATTGAAAAATCAAGCATCCCTCAACTTAATTGGGGTTTTTTAGATATTTACACAAAATATATTGATTTTACTAAAAAATATGAAATGTAGGAAATTGAAATACGTTTACGAATATATAAGTTTTATATATTGACAATTTTCATAACTAAGTCAAGTTTCATTTTTTCTAACAATCACTTTTTATTTTTCAGGCAAATGATAAGGTATATGTTTTTTTGGGTGCAACCTTTAAGGGCCTAAATGATGGTTTCGAGATACAAAAATTTGTAGGCATGTAGAGAACATATAACACTAGTGCATTGTTATTTTTTAGAAATAAAATTAGTAACTTCTAAACTTTTTTATAATTATCTAAGTGATCATTCCTCGAAAA
This sequence comes from Pseudotsuga menziesii, assembly GCA_001517045.1. Taxonomy (NCBI): domain Eukaryota; kingdom Viridiplantae; phylum Streptophyta; class Pinopsida; order Pinales; family Pinaceae; genus Pseudotsuga; species Pseudotsuga menziesii. The sequence continues at coordinate 568,310 of LPNX010400869.1, forward strand.
TGGTATGTCTTTTGTGGGTGCGGCCTTTGAAGGTCTTAATGAAATAATCATGAAATGGTTCTTTTTTTATAGAGTGTAGAGGTCAGTTTATTCTAGTGCACCATAGAATTTTCTTTTAAATGATTAAGAATTGAAAAATTTATAGAAAAACACTAACACCATGTTTTTTGAGTTAAGGAGTTAGGACACAATAGAAATTGAAAAAAAGGAAAATATAATATTTTAAATAAAAGTTACATATTTTTAAATAAAAATTACATATTTAGAATATGATGAAAAAATGCCATTTATGTTTAAGATTTTGTCAAAAATGATTGTGTGGCATACTATAATGAGTGAGTAAACAACGACTTCTTCAAAAACTGCAAGAAATGTCAAATTTGCTTTGGTTTATCATATACCATAGAATAGGTTTGTATTACCAAAGAAAACTCCAAACCATACATATTACACATAGGACTATTGGTGACATGTGAGAAAGTGAATTGGCATGGTTTAGGCACTACAAAATGAGAACACGTTATGTTTAAATTCGAATTACATTCCCCTCCCTTATAGAATTGTAAAATGTGTGCGCATTATAGAACTACAAAACACACATGTGTTATAGAACTATAAAATGTGCACACGTAATGGAACTAAAAAATTTGTGTGCATTATGTAGTTTTATAATGCATGCACATGATGTAGAGAAAAAAAGCTAGTACTATATGCAAGAAATCAAATGTATGGTTAATAGTTGAAAGGGAGTGGAGAAGGATCAAGGGATTAGGAAGACATTGGAATTTCAAGTGGGGTGCAATGGATAATAGTTTAGAGGGGGCGGGGAAGGGTCAAGGGCCTAGGAGGATGTTGGAAATTCAAGTGGGGATGGTTAATAGATGAGAGGGATTGGGGAACGGTCAAGTTCCTAAGAGGACGTTGAAATTTCTAGTGGGAACGGTTAATTGTTGAGAAGGGGTGGAGAAGTGTCAAGGGCCTAGGAGGATGTTGTAAGTCCAAGTGAGTTTGGTTAATAGTTGACAGGGGGGGGGGAGGGTCAAGGGACTAGGAGGAAGTTGTAATTTCAAGTGGATAAATATGAATTGAATGGGAACATGATGGGTTATGGGGGTGAAGGGGAGCAGGAATTGAGAGCATTATTAAGAGGAGGAGATTTGTTGAAGAAGTACTATAGGGTTAGAAGTAGTACACAAGACTTGAGTGATGAAGGGAGATGAGATGGATGAGAGGAAGTGGACAATGGTTTTATGAGAGATAGGATTGGTGAATGGAAAGGTGGATATGGGATATTAGATGAGGAATAGAGTGTGTTGGAGGAGAGAGGCACAAGGAGGGGGAAATTTGTAATATAAAGAATTTTGGACCTAACACTTATAGGCATGAACCCCATTGATTATGATGTTACCTTGATATTTTATTTTGATATACTGGGGCAGAGACCCCACCGCATATGAACATGATGATTTGTTTGATACATTGGGCGTAGGTCAATTACATATGATATATATATGTTTACTTGTGTTGGGCGTGGACCCTGAAGCACATGATTGATGAGATGTTTTGTGTTGAGCGAAAAGCTCTAGAGCACATGGGTAATTGATCTTTTGTGTTGAGCGAGAAGCTCTAGAGCGCATGAGTACTTATATTTGTGTTGAGTGAGAATATCTAGAGCACATGAGTTTTGAGACAATTGTGTTGATCATGAAGCTATGGAACACATGCAAATATAAATTGGAAGTGTTGGGCATTAGCCCTGGAGGCTTCCATGTTGATGTTGAGCATAAGCTATGGAACATTGGATCCTTGGCTATTGTATCCCTATCTGTATCCTACAAGTACATCCAAGCATTAGTGTTGAGCGAGGAGCTCTGGAATTGCACTAAGTTTTTAACTCCCTATTTTTAGTGTTGAGTATGGGCTCTAGATAAGCACTAGGAGTTATTGAAAAGAATTAATTATTCCGAGTGAAAACGACTCAAGTAAAATATTGATCTCATCTGACTTATTTATAAGTTATTAAATGAAATATCAAATTTCTGTATCTCAACAAGTACCGAAGAACTACCATGTTATACAAGAGAATCCAACATGCAAGGATGTTTAGAGTTTCCTATCCTAGTAGACCTAACCACCTACCTGATGACATTAATGAAGAAAGTGTCATAAGTTTAGGGATCATAACACATGATACCCAAAGACAAATGTTAACAAATAATATATATTATTATATATTTTATACATGGTATGTATAAAGAGTAAGCATAGTAATAATATTAATAATATAAGAAAGAAGTAAAAGCTCCATCTATTATTATTATTACTAAAATAAAACTAAATGTTATAATACCTACAAAAGTCCAATTAGGAACAAGTTAAAAGGGTTAAATAAGGAAATGAAATGATTCTTGATTTAGCTGCCCCTTTGACTGAAAAGTTTGTCTATAAAGTCCCAAGCCAAAGAGAGGCTTGGGGATCTCTTCCATATTTTTGGAGTCATTATTCTGCCTGATTATTATCAAGAGAGTTCTTGGAGAACATTTTCCTAAGAGGAAAAAGGAGAAATAATCCAGACCTGATATACTAGTTAGGGAAGCCTCACCTTAGGAGCTCTAAGCTACTTGCATGTTGGAACCAGCTCGGGGGGATCCGGATTAAAACCAAGAATGGTTACGAGTCATGGTTGGGTGGAACGTGGTAGTTCCTAAGTGATTCAGTCATCTATATAGAGGTCAGATCTTCCTATGAATTGTTAATGCTGGGTAATTGAGTGTGCAGGTTTCAGCCATTGGGAAAGCTTCACCTTCCAGGCATGAGGTTCTTGGCTTCCTATATTTCATTATCTAGTATAATTTCTGGTTAGAATATGCAAGTGTTTATGTTTAAATTCTAACCCTATGATTACCATTATTTTCCTACCAAAATATTCAAGGGTTTACATTTTATTTATAAACCCTATGTCTGTAAATTAATTACTGTTTAAGAAATACTTATGGTTTATTTCTGCTATATTTAGTTCTGCATTTATTTACAGGTTAAACTTTGTTTTTCTAAAAACCTAGGAATTATTCTATCGGTGCCTATATGTTTATTTACCTATGAACTCTACTGGAAGATTCTTTATTTCTAGCAGAACTATAACTAGGAATAAAAGACCAATTCAGGTCATGCTATAAATAAAACTTAAATATAAAATAGAGTTAACTAATATAGTAAACAGAACCTAATAAATAAATCATTTACATTATATCAAGTATAAATAGAACAGTATTCTAAATGAAGCAATACTATAAATACATTATTATATACTTAAGAATAATCATAAAATAAAAGTATTAAAGCTAAATTAAAACCCATCAAAGACCTTTAAGGGCCTGTATATATATTTTGACGAAGAACCAAGGTTAGATAATATCTAATCCACATTAAATCAAATCACATTTTATTATACTAACTACATCCACGAAATCGTATGTAGTAAAGAAATTATGAATATATTAAATCCATTGCATGTATAGAAAATCAAACCCTTTAAATAATTACAAACTACATTATAAGAATCCCATGACATAACAAAAATACCAACGTAATAAATCAACCATAATATCATGTACAACATTCATTAAAACTTAAATACACAGAGGTCGCAGTATCGATTCCTGTAGGCGTTAATCCCAAATCGAATCCTTACAAGTATAAAACCTTGCAATGATAAATGACCTAGGATCCATTCCTGTTGGTTCTGTCTATTTATAAATCACTGAGACAAATCCTACAGGACTCGTTGTTTAAGTATTCTACCTCACGCCATAGCATTCCACAATCAAGCCACGATATATGTATATATACAGAGGTTATAATTTAAATACATCTAATCTCTACACAGTGTTTGAAAGACCCAAATAATTTTAAACATTGTAACTAAGAACCTCGGCCTTATATATTAATAAACCCTTAAACATTAATGCAACCATGTCAACGCTACAAGCATAGCAACGATACCATCAAAGGGTTACTATTAAATTGAGCACATAGATCGATGGACAAACACACAAATCACAAGATAGATCATACAATTTACTCAGCAATTGAAGAATGAAACAGTGCAAAAATGCTTGCAACTATGAATGCTTTCATTAATCAAAAGCAATTAGATAATTAATTACAATGAAGTACAATGGCTAAATAGCCACATGCAATTCGAATCCATGTGAGGAAATTCGAATTGGTTGGAATCTACTTGAATGAATGGTTAAGTGACCTTGTCTAAATCATTATCAGAGTTCATCAAAGTTCAAAATCCAAACTCAAGTGACTAATTCAGTGTTAACTAGTCTAACTGACTCAGGTAGGTGAGTAAATGTGCCTTAACTACATGTAACCATGCAATCCTAGAGTTAAATGAATAGAACTGAATGCAGGGAACTAGAACTGAATGTAACTGACTCCTAAGTAATATTGACTATTCACCAACTACAATCAACTAATGGAGGTTGGTATTGGTGTTCTCAGTTACTCGTAATTTGTAGGGATTGATCTAGGAGGCTCCTAAATTGATGCATGTAAGTGAAATCAGTGGCAGTTGGCCTCAATTAGTGTTCCCAACACTTTAGTAACTGGTATATGTGCCCCAATTAGGCCAAGTGGACCCAATGGTGCTAGTGACTAAAAACATACTAAAAGGACCCCTGATTTAGACATGACTGCTGATTTAGACATAAATGACCAAATTGGACAAGGGAGGATTATAACTGAATGAACTCCTGATTTATACATGGCCCTTGATTTAGACATAAATGATCAAATTGGATAAGGAAGCATTATAATCCTAACACCCCCCTAAATGCTAACTTGGACAATATGTGGGCCCTAGTAACTAAGACCATAGGTCACCCATTACAGCAAGTAAAGTAAAGTAACTACTCAATACAAGAAGCTGGGGAAAAAACCGCATGGGAAAAAATCCCCCCCTCTAACTAAGTAGATAGAATCAGGATTTAAGTTTGAAAACTTGAAAATATGTTTCTACAATCTCTGTGATGTAGTGAAGCAGCATGCATGATGTTCTGTGGATAGGTATCCTAGGGTCTGGCATATAGAATTCTCCATCTTCTCCCAAAATGATGATGGAAGGAAGGAGGAATGTAACCTTTGCCTCTTGATGGATGAAGAGGTGTATGATCCACTCTATTCTTCTAAATGTAGTGAGATTGAGCCCTTGCCATGTAGCATCTTACATGGAGTCTATTGCATCTCTCTGAAGGAGGTAAGATTGCATGGCATAGCGCAAGGTTCTTAGTCTTCTAAGTGTCACATGGATTTCTAGTCATCTTCCTAGATTCCAGTTTGGAAGTAGGGACTGTATCTGGATCTGAATCACCCTGAATCTCAATATCATAAATTGATATAGTAGGATCTACAATACTAATGGAAAATACAAAAGAAGTAGATGAAATGATTTTACCTTCCCTTGCAAGTGGCTACAGAGAGTGCACAGGTTCTGAAAATGGCACGAAGTGTGAGAACTCATATGCCTTGGAGGCATGGTTTACAACACCGTTCGCTATGATTTTCCTAGTAGAGATATCTGTGATCTCCACCAAGTCAGGACCAAATATCACTTGCTTTGGAGAGCTAGTATGAGTCATCTGGTATACAGATAACATATTTGCAGCTAAGGAGGGCACATAAAGAACATCTTTGAACTTTTCATGTTCAAGCTTGATAGAGCCCTTCCCTTTAGCTTGAAATTTACTATTGTTTCCCATCTAAATACTAGGACCAACAAAAGACTGCAAGGAAGAGAATGATTCTTTGGATGCAACCATATGATTGGAAGCTACAAAATCAATGAGGAAGGCATGTAATGTTGAGCATCTAGCCTTCAGTGCATGGCATGTCTCTTCCTGTTCTTCAATTTCTTCTCTATGGTCAACCTTCCTTATGCTAGCAGGTATAGTAATGTTATGTTTCTTTAGAAGAAGGGCCATCTCATCAATTTTTCTTCTCATACAGGTGCTTTCTTGATGAAGCCCCTTCCATAGTAAGAACAAAGTGTCTTTCCTTTGCCACTCTTCTTTCTTCTCTTTGAACCAGAAGGCTCATTTGACTTATCTTTCTCCATAGGAGACTTGTCCTTTTTCTTCCCTTTATCATTCGCTACCTTAGGTCCTCCTGCAACCAGTGCTTGATCTTTGGAAGTTTGAATGATCCCCATTTGGATAAACTTGTCATGCTCCTGTGTGAGAGATTCAATGAAGGAGTTTAGAGTAGGCATCCACCAATTTGGAGTAGCGAGCTTCAATGAATGAAATGTTGATAAAGACTGAATAGTCTACACCAAATTTTGAGAAAATGGGAAGGATGAGTTGATAATCGTCCTTCTCAACCTTGCAAAACTTCAATTGGAACACTAGATTATTGAATTTGGTGAATAAGTCATTTAGTGTTTCGAAATTGGTTGGATGAAGAGAAATCAGTTCATTCTTGAGCTAATAGATCCTCAAATCATCCTGCTTGTCAAATAAGGAATCAAGCTTATCCCAAACCTGCTTGGGAGTCTTCAATCCATTGATGTGGAAGAGAATATATCAATATTTAGAGAGGCACAAGCTTCCATATGCTTCATCAAGCCTATTCTAGTACTTTTATTTGTCAACATAATGAGTTGGCTCTATCTCTATCTCCATTGTGAGTATGAAGAGTCTTTTGGAGTGTAGCTACATCTACATGTCCTCCTTCCACTGGTGGTAGTTGAAAGGAGTGAGAAGCTCCATTGTAGGAGTCATTTAGAATGCAAAGAAGAGGACTGAGCTGCTGTAGCGAATGTAGTGAAGGAGACTGAGCTGCTTGTAGTGAATGCAGTGAAGGAGACTAATAAATCTGTAAATAACACAATAAAAAATACAAAATAAGGTCGACAGTCTGCACTTCTGGAATTTCCTTCACACCCAATATAGTTGATCAAGCGAGCTTGATCAACAATTCCTTAACTTGTGATATTAAGTGGTAAATTCTCTGCTTTTGGTGCAGTACTGGAAGGAGAAATTTCACTAAAAAAAATGATCCAAGGATGAATTTTTAGCAAGAGAAGTGCCTTGTCCTATCGAGGATCTGATACCATATTAAATTGAGCACATAGATCTATGTACCAACACAAAACTCACAAGATAGATCATACAATTTACGTAGCAATTGAAGAATGAAACAGTACAAAAATGCTTGCAACTGTGAATGCTTTCATTAATCAAAAGTAATTAGATAATTAATTACAATTAAGTACAATGGATAAATAGCCACATGAAATTTGAATCCATGTGAGAAAATTTGAATTGGTTGGACTCTCCTTTACTGAATGGTTTATTGACCTTGTCTAAATCATTATCAGAGTTCAAAATCCAAACTCAATTGTCTAATTCAGTGTTAACTAGTCAAAATGATCGAGGTAGGTGAGTAAATGTGCCTCACTTGCATGAATCCATGCAATCATAGCGCTAAATAAATATAATTGAATCTAGGGAACTAGAACTGAATGCAACTGACTCCTAACTGAGCTTGACTAGTCACCAACTGAAGTAAACTAATGGAGGTTTGTATCGACACTTCCACTGGCTCCTAATTTGTAGGGATTGATCTAGGAGGCTCCTAAACTGATGCATGCAAGTGCAATCAGTGGTAGTTGGCCTCAATTAGTTTTCCCCACACTTTAGTAACTAGTACATGTGCCCCAATTAGGCCAATTGGACCCAATGGTGCTAGTGACTAAAAATAGACTAAAAGGACTCTCAATTTAGACATAATTCTTGATTTAGACATAAATGACCAAATTGGACAAAGGAGGATTATAACTGAAAGGAATCCTGATTTAGACATGACTCCTGATTTAGACATAAATGACCAAATTGGACAACTGAGAATTATAATCCTAACAAGTATAAACCCAAATTGATTCCTGTAGGCATTAAGCCCAAATTGAATCCTCACAAGTCTAAACCCTCGCAAGTTACAATCAATGACCCAGGATCCATTCATGTAGGGTCTGTCTATTTATAAATCATTGAGATGAATCCTATAGGACTCATTTTTAATTCTTCTACCTCACGTCTTAGCATTCCACAATCAAGCCACGATATATGTATATATGCACAGGTTGTAATTTAAATACATCTAATCTCTACACAGTGGTCAAAAGACCCAAATAAGTTTACCCATTGTAACTACATCCCTCGGCCTTATATATTAACAAATTCCTAAACATTAACACAACCCTGTCAACTCTACAAGCATAGCAATGATACCATCGAAGGGTTACACCATGTCACGACTCTTACATATTAACATAAAGGTATAACCATAAAACAAGTTTCATCCATAAAACATTAATTCAATTAACCAATACACTATCCCAGCTCAAATGGTGGGAACGCCACTGCCACATACGACATGGCCCAAAAGCCAACAACTGTCAACATTCATCCATACAAATAACTCAAATAATGATTTTCGATTACACACAGTCCATTAAATAAGAATTATAACTACGAAACCAACACAATATGAAATTACTGTTTGTATCCATAAACATAACCATTATCAAAACCATTAAAGAATCGCACAGTATTTTAAACTCAGCCTTGCACCATTGAAAGAAATGGTGCTACCTCCATTAACCGTAATATAAACTCATTTTACAATATGCAGATCCTGTCGAGAGATACCCAGTCATGTTTACCACGCATAGCAACATTTAAACCAAAAACCCCGAATACATTAGTTCCAGCCCAAACGCTCTAGAAACCCAACAAAAATCCCAAGTCCTAATGCATCTATGATGCTTTACAGTCTTTAAACATACATTCCTTACTCCAGGAGGCGACCATTAAAACCTAGAACCAAACATTCAAACCCCCAACGAGTTCAAAACTTAGTCACAACAACCACGTGAGAGAGAGGAAAGTTTTAACAAAGCTTACTCATATTGGGTATAGATTTTTTACACAGGGAAACCCACGACCACAACCCATTCATACCTCGCAGCATGTACATGTAAGACAATCCATGATGAGGAGTACACATTGTAAACAATATGAACAGACACAATAATGCTGCTAAACCAAACTATCAATGTACCTGTTAAGTCATCGTAGTTTCACCCCATTACACTGCGCGGGAGCAGAGCATGGATGACCAAACCAACGCAATGAGCCAAGCCCTAAGCTTGGATTCCACTTTTCCCCATGTGCATTTATGTTGCCACCTTGGTGTCCAATATCGTGTTCCAAACCCTTAATCACATAGTTCATGCCACCATTTAAATATTGTCCCAAAACCATGTGTTTTTACATAAAACCCAATTGTGTATCGAATTACATAAGGTTTAATCCATGAGACCATGGCATATGAAATATGCCATGGAGTACTTTAGGCCAAGGTTTTACAATATCTTACACCAACTATTAATCCATGTATTAAAACTATGTTAAGGCATGAACAAAGTCATAAGTCTTTACATCATAGTAAATAGGTGCCACGTAAATAATAACTGCAGTATTGACCAAGTCACTATCATAAAGTATGTAAGCATAAAAGTAATAATTAGTGCAACATAGGCTAGTAAACATACTCATTCCATAAACAGGTTCAAGAAGGAATCTTATCATAAATGGGCTAGCAGCCCAGGAGAAGAAGGAAAAGAGGAACATACCCCTGAACCTCCAGAAGGATATTATCATAGTCCTTCTAGTGATGACTCTCTTTCTCCATTTAAAAAGAAGCAAATAAATGATGACAATATCCAGGGGGAGTTCATAAAAATAAGATCCCCAACATATGAAGGAGAGATGAACACAGGGGGAAAAATCTGAAGAGTGGTTGTTGGGTATGAGCAAATATTTATGAGTTCATAACTAATCTAGCGAAATGAAGGCTTGGTTGGCCATCTATAATTTAAATGGCAAAGCAGTGATATGGTGGAGAGACTTGAAGCATACCAAGAAATATGAGGTAAGAGAAATACGTTGGAGTAATTTTCGCAATATTTTTCAAGAAAAATATATGTCACAAATATTCTTCGACAGAAAGGTGAGAGAGTTTCCTGAGTTACATATGGGATCCATGACTATGGATGCTTTTATTAACATATTTTTAGATCTGTTACATTATGTGCCATACATCAAGGATGAGAAGGTAAAAATCCAATAGTTTTTAGGATGTCTTCCTCCCAACTTTTGGGAAAAGATTGATTTTGGCATGCTTAAAACCTTGGAAACCATATTGTAGAAAGCTAGGATTTGCTATGAGCATGGGAAGCTGAGGCAAGAGAACCTCAATAGAAAAAAAGATAGGTCTAAGAAATTCTCTGAAAATTGCAAACTGGGTTTTACCCCACCACCATATAGAAAAAAAAACAATAGTTTTCCAGCCAATAAGAACTTCGACAAATCGGGTACAAATCCATATGTACCAGCAACAAATGCTAACAAACCTTCAGCAACTGGGGGAGCCAATGTTTCCCTGTTGCAGATTAAATGCAAGAAATTCCAAGGGCCTTATTATGCCTGATATTGTAAGAACAAGACCAATGTGGTCTTGCACAACTTACAAGAAGAACCAATAGTAGAGGACATAGCTAGAACACCGCGAATTTATGTAGACTTGGATGGCTGATAGGAAGATCATCATGATACCATGGTTGAGATAGAAGGTAAGATCTTGAACACTTCTATTTCAATATTGATTGACCCCGATGCTTCTTGGAGCTATGTATCGCCTAAATTTTTGATGTATGTAAACTAGGAAAAAGTAAACATGCTAAACCTTGGCTGGTACAATTAGCCATAGGTACACTGATAGAAGGTTTAAGAAATAGTAAAATATTGTGAGGTAAACCTGAATTGTTTTTCTATGAAAGTAAACCTGAACATCCTACCTTTAAGATCATATGATATACTTATCGGCATGGACTGGTTGGAACAACACCATGTCATGCTCAATTTCTTACACAAGTCAATCTTGTGTACAGATAGCCAAGGGAATCAAGTGAAGATTCAAGGCATACCAAAGAAAGTTTATTTAAGAAAGATATATGCCTTACAAGCAAAGAAGTGCATTAGGAAAGGCAACAAGTTGTTTCCAGTAAATATCCAAGACATAGAGGTTGAAAGAGAACAACACATAGAGTATTTTCTAGTTCTTGTAGAATTTAAGGACGTATTTCCTGAGGAGATACCAGGATTACCTCTGAAAGGAGACCTATACTTTTCCATAGAACTAACATGAGGATAGTTTCCGGCTTCAAAATTCCATTACCACATGAGTGCACTTGAGTTGGTGGAAGTAAAACTGCAGTTGCAGGAGTTGATAGAAAAAGGATATATCCAACCAAGTGTGTCCCCTTGGGGAGCATCGATATTTTTCATGAAAAAGAAGGATGGTATGATGCGGATGTGCATCAATTACCGTCAGCTTAACAAAATGACTATCAAAAACTGATACCCACTCCCTAGGATCGATGACTTGTTAGATCAAGTAGGAGGAGTCAATATCTTTTCAAAGATCGACCCGCGATCCGGGTACAATCAGGTACGGATTCACGATGAGGATATTCACAAAACCATATTTTTTACAAGATACAAACACTACGATTTAGTAGTAATGCCATTCGGGTTGACCAATAAACCCGTGAACTTTATGTGTATGATGAACAGTATATTCAGTAAATATCTAGATAAATTTGTGTCGGTATTTATAGACAACATCCTAGTTTACTCTAAGAGTAAAGGGGAACACGAGGAACACCTTCTCATAGTACTATGGGTGTTACAACAACACCAGCTTTACACCAAGTTTAGTAAATGTAATTTTTACAAACCACAGATACAGTACTTGGGTCACATCATCTCTGATACATTTATAGTTATGGACCCGAAAAATATTAGAGCCATATAATATTGGCCTACCCCTACTAGTGTCGCCGACATTAGGTCCTTTTTGGGATTAGCCCGATATTATCGAAAGTTCATTGAGAGCTTCTCGAGAATAGGTCGTCTCATTACTGCTTTGCAAAAGAAGGAAAATAAGTTATTCTAGATGACTCAAGTGCAAGGAAAGTTTTCAACATATTAAGAATCTTTTGACGATCGCACTGATTCTACGAATTGCGGACCCTAATGGGGATTTTGTTGTTTGCATGGATGAAAGCAAGAAAGGGCTCAAAGGAGTACTCTTGTAGAACGATTACGCGATCTATAATGAATCACGAAAGTTAAAATAAATGAGCAGAACCACCCCACACATGATATTGAGTTAGCTACCATCATTCACGCCTTGAATATGTGGAGGCACTACCTCATGGGAAGGAATTTCCTTCTAAAGATAAACAATATGACTATGAAATATTTATTTGAACAACCAGATTTGAATACCAGGAAATCCAGATGGTTGGATTTCCTGAGTGAGTACCATTTCGAGCTAAACCATATTAAGGGAAAAGAGAACAATATTATTGATGCTTTGAGCCAACGAACTCATATGATATATGAGCTGACTTTAAGTCAAACAAATTTAGATTTACATTAAAGGATTAGAGTGGCCAACAGAGTTGACCCGTTCTATGTAGAAATCCTTAAGAAATTCCAAGAGAAGAGGTTGTTTCAACAACAAAAGAGTACAAGGTAGACGAAACAGGACTACTATGGTCTAAGGAGAGATTGTACGTTCTAGAAGGAGGGGACATTCGGTCCAACATCCTCATGAAATTTCATTGGACACCCTACTCGGGGCATCTGGGATATCAAAATATGATGTCCATCGTTAAGAGACACCTCTTGTTGGTCTAAGGTAAAGGCCGACATTGTGTTGTTTATAGCAAAATGTCAGGAATGTCAGCTGGTCAAAGTTGAGCATTGGAATCCTTCAGGATTTCTGCAACCATTACCCATTTTGGAATGGAAGTGGGAGGTCATTAGTATGGATTTTATCACTGGTCTACCTAAGAGTAAAAAAAATGATTCTATTTTTGTAGTAGTTGACAAATTGTCAAAATCAATAGACTTCATTCTAGTGAAGTCAACCTACAAGGGAGTACACATTGTCGATATCTTCTTGAAGGAGATATTTATATTGCACAGGATACCCAAGTAAATCATCTTGGATCGAGATACAAATTTTACTAGAAACTATTGGACATCCTTATTCTCCGGATTAGAGACGTAGTTGAACTTTAGTACTAGTTAACACCCGTAGAAAGACGGGAAGATAGAAAGGGTAAACCAGATTGTCGAGGACATGCTTAGGATGTATGTCATCAACAACCCCACCAAGTGGGAATACTACCTACATCTTGCAGAGTTTGTGTATAACAAAGTATACAAGACTTCTGCCAAGATGAGTCCCTTTGAGGTACTCTATGGACAAAAGTGTAGAACATTGGTTACTTGGGATAGCCCGGTGGATCAGATCATGTTAGGGCCTGACTTGTTAAAAGACTTGGAATAGTTGGTTACTAAGGTACAGGTGAACCTTAAAGAAGCACAAGAACTCCAGAAAAGATACGCGGATAAGAAAAGAAAAGATAAGGATTATCAAATAGCTGACCATGTCTACTTCAAAGTAAAATCAAAATAGATCTCGTTGAGCTTGGGAAGGTGCGGTAAGCTAGCACCTAGATTTTGTGGACCCTTTGAAATACTGGCCAAGAGAGGGCCAGTGGCATATGAAATAGCATTACCCACTCACATAAGAGTCCATAATGTTTTCCATGCATAATTATTAAATATGTTTATGATACTAAACATGTGATTGATTGGTCCTTATTACAGGTGGAACCTGAAGGGGAGTTTGCCCCTAAACCTCTTCATATATTGGATAAGAGAGAGGTGTAGCTCAGGAAGCACACCATAGTCCAGTTGAAAGTACAATGGAAGCACTTCGAAGCCAGTGAGGCCACTTGGGAGAATGAAGCCACCATGAGAAAGGCTTACCCCGCCTTGTTTGATGATTTTATTCTAAGACCCTAGAACACGAGGGACAGTGTTGTTCTAAGTGGGGAGGAATGTAATATTCCAAATTTTGGACCTAACACTTATGGGAATAAGCCCCATTGATTATGATGTTACCTTGATGTTTTATAGTGATATACTGGGTCAAAGACCCCACTGCATATGAGCATGATGATTTGTTTGATAGATTGGGCATAAGCCAATTGCATATAATAGATATGTGTTTTCTTGTGTTGCACGTGGAACCTAAATCACATGATTGATGAGATGTTTTGTGTTGAGCGAGAAGCTCTGGGGCACATGAGTACTTATATTAGTGTTGAGTGAGAAGCTCTAGAGCACATGAGTTTTGAGCCATTTGTGTTGAGCATGAATCTTTGGAACACATGAAAAGATAAATTGGAAGTGTTGGGAATAAGCCCTGGAGCCTTCCATGTTGATGTTGAGCATAAGCTCTGGAACATCACATCCTTGGCCATTGTATCCCTAGGTGTATCCTACAAGTACATCCTAGCGTTTGCACTAAGTTTAAAACTCCCTATTTTTAGCATTGACTATGGACTCTAGATAAGCACTAGGAGTTATTGAAAAGAATTAATGATTCCGAGTGAAAACCACTCGAGTAAAATATTGATCTCACCTGAATTATTTATAAGTGATTAAATGAAATATTGAATTTTCATATCTCATCAAGTACTGAAGAATTACCATGTTATACGAGGGAATCCAACATGCAAGGATGTTTAGATTTGCCTAGCCCAGTAGACCTAACCACCTACATAATGACCTTAATGAAGCAAGTATCATAAGTTTAGGGATAATGACACATGATACCCAAAGACAAATGTTAACAAATAATATATACTATTATATATTTTATACATGGTATGTATAAAGAGTAAGCATAATAATAATATTAATAATATAAGAAAGAAGGAAAATATCCAAGAAATAAAAATAGTTAAATCAAGAAATCAAATGATTCTAGATTTAACTACCCCTTTGACTGAAAAGTCTGTCTATAAAGTCCTAAGCCAAAGAGAGGCTTGGGGATCTCTTCCATATTTTTGGAGTCATTATTCTGCCTGATTATTCTCAAGAGAGTTCTTGGAGAACATTTTCCTAAGAGGAAAGAGGAGAACTGATCCAGACCTGAATTACCAGTTATGGAAGCCTCACCTTAAAAGCTCTACGCTACTTGCATGTTGGAACCATCTCGGGGGGATCCAGATTAAAACAAGGAACGTTTTTGGGTCATGGCTGGGTGGAACGTGGTCGTTCCCAAGTGATTCGGTCATTAATACAGAGGTCAGAATTGCCTATGAATTGTTAATGTTGGGTAATTGAGAGTGTAGGTTTCAGCCATTGTGAAAGCTTCACCTTCCAGGTATGAGGTTCTTGGCTTCCTATATTTCATTATCTATTATAATTTATGGTTATAATATGCAGGTGTTTATGTTTAAATTCTAACCATATGATTACCATTGTTTTCCTGTCAAAATATTTAAGGGTTTACATTTTATTTATAAACCCTATGTCTGTAAACTAATTACTGTTTAAGAAATAATTATGGTTTATTTCTGCTATACTTAGTTCTGCATTTATTTACAGCTTAAACTTTGTTTTTCTAAAAACCTACAAATTACTCTATCAATGACTATACGTTTATTTACCTATGAACTATACTGGAAGATTCCATATTGCCAACAGAACTATAATTAGGAATAAAACACTAATTCAGGTCATGCTATAAATAAAACTTAAATATAAAATACAATTAAGTTATATAGTAAACATAACCTAATAAATAAATCATTTACATTATATCAAGTATAAACAGAACCATATTCTAAATGAAGCAATACTATAAATACGTTATTCTATACTTAAGAATAATCATAAAATCAAAGTATTAAAGATAAATTAAAACCCATCGAAGACCTCTCAGGGTCTATATATATATTTCGATGAAGAACCAAGGTTAGATAATATTTAATCCACATTAAATCAAACCAAATTTTATTATACTAACTACATCCACGAAATCGTAAGTAGTAAAGAAATTATCAATATATTAAATCCATTGCATGTATAACAAATCAAACCCTTTAAATAATTACAAACTACATTATAAGAATCACATGCCCTAACGAAAATACCAACGTAATAAATAAACCATAATATCATGTACAAAATTCATTAAAACTTAAATACACAGAGGTCATCGGATCGATTCCTGTAGGCATTAAGCCCAAATCGAATCCTTACACGTATAAACCCTCGCAACCATAAACGATCCAGGATCCATTCCTATAGGGCCTATCTATTTATAAATCACTGAGATGAATCCTACAAGACTCATTTTTAATTCTTTTACCTCACGTCGTAGCGTTCCACAATCAAGCCACGATATATGTATATATACACAGGTTGTAATTTAAATGCATCTAATCTCTACACAGTGGTCAAAAGAAACAAATAAGTTTACACATTGTAACTACGGCCCTCGGCCTTATATATTAACAAACCATTAAACATTAACACAACCTTGTCAACACTACAAGCATAGCAATGATACCGTCAAAGGGTTACACCCTGTCACGACTCTTACACATTAACATAAAGGTTTAATCATAAAACAAGTTTCATCAATAAAAACGTTAATGCAATTAACCAATACACTGTCACAACTAAAATGGCGGGAACACCAATTCCACATACGGCATGGCCCCAAAGCCAACAACGCTTTCAACATTCATCCATACAAATAGCTCAAACAATGATTTTCCATTATACACAGCCCATTAAATAAAAATTATAACCACGAAACCAACACAGTATGAAATTACTGTTTGTATCCATAAACATTATCTTTATCAAAACCACTAAAGAATCGCAAAATATTTCAAACTCGGCCTTTCACCATTGCAAGCAATAGTGCTGCCGCCATTAACCATAATATAAACTCATTTTACAATATGCAAGGCCTGTTGAGAGATACCCGGTCATGTTTACCATGTAGAGAGACATTTAAACCAAAAACCCTGAATACATTAGTTTCATCCCGAAGGCTCTAGAAACCCAACAAAAACCTCAAGTCCTAACGCATCTATGATGCTTTACAGTATTTACACAGACAGTCCTTCTTACAGGAGGCAACCATTAAAACCTAGAACCAAACATTGAAACACCCAACGAGTTCAAAAATCAGTCACAACAACCACATAAGAGAGAGGCATGTTTTAACTTGTACAAACAGATATTACCCGTATTGGGTATGGCTTTTGAACACAGGGAAACCCACGACCACGACCCATTCATACCCTGCAACCTGTAGATGCAAGAGAATCCACGATGAGGAGTACGCATTGTAAACAATCTGAACAGACACAATAATGTTTCTAAACCAGACTATCAACGTACCTGTTAAGCCATCATAGTTTCATACCATTACACCGTGCAGGAGCAGATCATAAGTAGCCAAGCTACTAATGACCATCCCAACGCAATGCCCCAAGCCCTAATGTTGGATGCCACTTTTCCCCATGTGCATTTATGTCGCCACCTTGGCCTCCAGTATCACGTTCCAAACCCTTAATCATATAGTTCATGCCACCATTTAAATATTGTCCCAAAACCATGTGTTCTTACATAAATCCCAAGTGTGCATCGAATTACACAGGGTTTAAGACATGAGACCATGGCATATGAAATATGCCATGGATTACTTTAGGCCAAGTTTTTACAATCTCTTACACCAGCTATTAAATCATATATTCAAACTATGTTAAGGCATGAACAAAGTCATAAGTCTTTACATCATAGTAAATAGGTGTCGTATTCACCAAGTCGCTATCATAAAGTCCGTAAGTATAAAAGTAATAATCAGTGCAACATAGGCTAGTAAACCATATATCCTGATATAAATATCATCTAAACAACCAGCATATCGCCACTAGGGTATATCTGTAAAATGGAGTGCTAGTGATGAAAATGGAAAACATAGCCTGTTAAGCTTATATAAGCGGTTTTCGTCGCTAAGTGAACCTGCACGCAAAGTGAAAAGAAATGCATTAGTTCGTAAGAACTAAGTAAACCTGATGGGACAAGTAGAAAATAGTTACCTCTCAGGTGGTTACAAGGGAAACTAGTCCCGCCACTCCACCCCTTTTTCCAATAACAAAGTTAAGTCATATTTGTGTATGCGACAATAATCAACTTTATAGACAATGAGTACGACACATTCTACAAGTTCAAATAATGTCCATCATAGGTAGTTTTGACTAGCCTAAAAAAGAAAAAAATCATTTTTTTGGGACATTACAAGTGGTATCAGAACCCAGTTTCAACACTAAGAGACCAAATGGGTGTACCAGACATTCGTTGCAAGGAAAATAAAGTATGTTTTGAATTTTTTTAACTAACATAAATTTTTCCTGTTATTAAAAATTTGTAATTGTAGGATTTTAAAAGAATAGTTCAGATCATGAACATTGAGGAAGATAACAGTTAGCAAGGGAAGTTGAATACCCCCACCTAGGAAGCATAACTGGTAGTAGAACTGAATTCTGATATAATGAAAACCATACAAAGTCTTCAAGTAGACTTGCAAAGTCTCAAAGATGATAATATGAATGAGAGAAAGGAACAACAAGAAATTAATGAAGCATTGCTGCAAAACATGACGAGAGGAATCCCACAGGGAAAACCCACTCATTCCACAAATAGGTTCAATAAGGAATCTTATCATAAATGGGCCAGCAACCCAGGAGATGAAGGAAAAGAGGAACATACCCCTGAACCTCCAGAAGGAGATTATCATAGTCCTTCCAGTGATGACTCTCTTTCTTTGTGCAGAAAGAAGCAAAGAAATGATGACAATCTATAGGGGGATTTCAAAAAAATAAGAGCCCCAACATATGAAGGAAAGATGAACAAGGGGTAAAAAATCTTAAGAGTGGTTGTTGGGTATGAGCAAATATTTTTGAGTTCATAACTACTCTAGAAAAATGAAGGCTCAGTTGGCCATCTATAATTTAAATGGAAAAGCAGTGAGATGGTGTAGAGTCTTGAAGCATACCAATAAAGATGAGGTAAGAGAAATATCCTTGAGTAATTTTCGCAATATTTTTCAATAAAAATATTATATGTCGGAAAGATTCTTCGATAGAAAGGTGAAAGAGTTTCACGAGTTATGTATGGGATCCATGACTATGGATGCTTTTATTAACAGATTTTTAGATCTGTTACATTATGTGCCATACATCAAGGACGAGAAGGTAAAAATCCATCAGTTTTTAGGATGTCTTCCTCCCAACTTTTCGGAAAGAATTGATTTTGACATGTCTAAAACATTGGACACCACATTGCACAAAGCTAGGATTTGCTATGAGCATGGGACGTTGAGGCAAGATAAACTCAATAGAAACATAGATATTTCTATGAACTTCTATGACAACTGTGAACTGGGTTTTAACCCACCACCATACAGAAAACAAAACAACAGTTTTCCAGCCAACAAGAACTTCAACAAATTGGGTATAAAGCCATATGTACCAGCTCCAAATTCTAACAAAACGACAGTAACTAAGGGAGACAATGTTGCCCCGCCACAGATTAAATTCTGGAAATGCCAAGGGCCTCATTATGCCCAAGATTGTAAGAACAAGATCAATGGGGTCTTGTACAACTTATAAGAATAACCAATAGTAGAGGACATATCTAGAACATCGCGAATTTATGCATCCTTGGATGGCCAACATGAAGACCATCAGGATACCATGGTTGGGATAGAAGGTAAGATCTTGAACACTTCTATTTCAATACTGATTGACCTTGTTGCTTGCCAGAGCTATTTATCACCTAAAATTGTTGATGTATGTAAACTAGGAAAATTTAAACATGATAAACCTTGGCTGGTACAATTAGCCACAGGTACGAAACTACAGGTGTCAGAAATAGTTAAATATTGTGAGGTAAACTTGAATGGTTTTCCTATGAAAGTAAACCTAAATATCCTACCTTTAGGATCATATTATATACTTACCGGCATGGACTGGTTGGAAAAACACCATGTCATGCTTGATTTCTTACACAAGTCAATATTGTGTACATATAGCCAAGGGAATCAAGTGAATATTCAAGGCATACCAAAGAAAGTTTCTGTAAGGTAGATATCTACCTTACAAGAAAAGAAGTGCATTAGGAAAGGCTGCAAGTTATTTGCAGTAAATATCCAAGACATAGAGGTTGAAAGAGAATAACACATAGAGTACTTTCCAGTTCTCGTAGAATTTAGGGACGTATTTCTTGAGGAGATCCCAAGATTACCTTCGAAATGAGAACTAGAATTTTCCATAGAATTGACACGTGGATCAGTTTCGGCTTCGAAATCTCCTTACCGCATGAGTGCACCTAAGTTAGTGGAACTAAAACTGTAGTTGCAGGAGTTGATAGAAAAAGCATATATACGACCAAGTGTGTCCCCTTGTGGAGCACCTAGACGTTTCATGAAAAAGAAGGATGGTATGATGCAGATGTGCATCGATTACCATCATCTTAACAAAATGACTATTAAGAACCGATACCCACTCCCTAGGATTGATGACTTGTTCAATCAAGTAGGAGGAGCCAATATCTTTTCAAAGATCGACCTGCGATCCGAGTACCATCAGGTTTGGATTCCCGATGAGGATATTAACAAAACCTACTTTCGTACAAGGTATGGGTATTACGTTTTTGTAGTAATTCCATTTAGGTTGACCAATGCACTTGGGAACTTTATGTGTATGATGAACAATATATTCAGTAAATATCTGGATAATTTTTTTTTGGTCTTTATAGATGACATCCCAGTTTACTCTAAGAGTAAAGGGTAACATGAGGAACACCTTTGCATAGTACTACGGCTGTTACGAGAACACCAACTTTACGCCAAGTTTAGTAAATGTGATTTTTACAAAGCACAGATACAGTACTTAGGTCACATCATCTTCGAGACAGGGATAGCTGTGGACTCGGAAAAGATTAGAGACATAGAATATTGGCCTACCCCTACTAGTGTCACTGACATTATGTCCTTTTTGGGATTATCCTGATATTAGTGAAATTTCATTGAGAACTTCTTGAGAATAGGTTGTCCCATGACTACTTTGCAAAAGAAGGAAAATAAGTTCTTATGGACTACCAAGTGTGAGGAAAGTTTTCAAAATCTTAAGCAGTTTTTGACGATCACACCGATACTATGAATTGCAGATCCCGATGGGGATTTCATTGTTTTCACAAATGCAAGAAAGGAAGGGCTTAGAGGAGTCCTCTTGCAAAATGATTACACAATCTGTTATGAATCACGAAATTTAAAATAAATGAGCAGAACTACCCGACACATGATCTTAAGTTACCTTCCATCATACATGCCTTGAAGATGTGGAGGCACTACCTCATGGGAAGGAAATTCCTTCTGGAGACAAACAAGATGAGTATGAAATATTTATTTGAACAGCCAAATATGAATGCCAGGAAATCCAGATGGTTGGATTTCTTGAGTGAGTACCATTTCGAGCGAAATCATATTAATGGTGAAGAGAACCAGATTATTGATGCTTTGATCCAACAAATTCATATGATATATGAGGTGAATTTAAGTCAAACCAATTCAGATTTACGCAAAAGGATCAGAGCGACCGACAGAGTTGACCCTTTCTATGTATAAATCCTCAAGAAATTCCAAGAGGACAAGTTGTTTCAACAACAAAAAAAATACAAGGTAGACGAAACAGGACTGCTATGGTCCAAGAAGGGATTGTACATTCCAGAAGGAGGGGATATTAGGTCCAGCATCCTAACGGAATTTCATCAGACACCCTACTTGGGGCATCTAGAATATCAAAATATGATATCCACTTTTAAAAGACACTTTTTCTAGCCTAAGTTAAAGGTCGACATTGCATTGTTTATCGTGAAATGTTAGGAATGTCAGCTGGTCAAAGCTGAGCATCAGCATCCTTCAGGATTGCTGCAACCATTACCCATTCCAGAATGGAAGTGGGAGGTCATCAGTATGGATTTTATCACCGATCTACCTAAGAGTACGAAAAAAAATGATTCTATTTTTGTAGTAGTTGACAAATTTTCAAAAGCAACACACTTCATTCCAGTGAAGTCGACCTACAAGGAAGTACACATTCTCGATACCTTCTTGAAGGATATATTTAGATTGCGTGGGATACTGAAGGAAATCATCTTAGATTGAGATACTAAGTTTACTAGAAATTTTTTTAGATCCTTATTCTTTGGATTAGAGCCGCATTTGAACTTTAGTACTGCTTATCACCCACAGACATACGGGAAAAAAAAGGGTAAACCAGATTGTCGAGAACATGCTTAGGATGTATGTCATGGACAACCCCACCAAGTGGGAAGATTACCTAAATATTGTAGAGTTTGCATATAACAAGGGATACTAGACTTCCACCCATATTTTTCCCTTTGAAGTACTCTATGGACGGAAGTGTAGAACATCGGTTACTTGGGATAGACCAATGGATCGGCTCATGTTAGGGCCTGACCTATGAAAGGACTTGGAAAAGTTGGTTACCAAGGTCCAGGCGAACCTTAAAGAAGCACAGGACTACCAGAAAAGCTATGCAGATAAGAAAAGAAAATATAAAGATTATCAAATAGGCGACCATGTCTAATTGAAAGTAAAATCAAAATAGAGTTCGTTGAGCTTAGGAAGGTGCGGTAAGCTAGCACCTATATTTTGTGGACCCTTTGAAATACTAGCCAAGAGAGGGCCAGTGGCATATGAACTAGCATTACCCACTCACATAAGAGCCCATAATTTTTTCCATGCATCATTATTAAAGAAATATGTTTATGATACTAAACATGTGATTGATTGGTCCTTCTTATAGGTGGAACCTGAAGGAGAGTTTTCTCCTGAACCTCTTCATATATTAGAAAAGAGAGAGGTGCAGCTCAGGAAGCACACCATAGTCCAATTGAAAGTATAATGGAATCACTTCGAAGCCGATGAGGCTACTTGGGAGAATGAATCCACCATGAGAAAGGATTACCTTGCCTTGTTTCATGATTTCATTGTGAGTCCCTAGAACACCAAGGACGTTGTTTTTCTAAGCATGGAGGGATGTAATATCCCAAATTTTGGACCTAACACTTATGGGCATGAGCCCCATTGATTATGATGTTACCTTGATGTTTTATTTTGATATACTGGTTCAAATACCCCATTGCATATGAACATGATGATTTGTTTGATACATTGGGCTTAATCCAATTGCATATGATATATATATGTTTGCTTGTGTTGGGAGTGGACCCTGAATCACATGATTTATGAGATGGTTTGTGTTGAGCGAGAAGCTTTGGAGCACATGAGTACTTATATTTGTGTTGAGCGAGAAGCTCTGGAGCACATGAGTTTTGAGACATTTGTGTTGAGCATGAAGCTCTGGAACACATGAAAAGATAAATTGTAAGTGTTTGGCATAAGACCTGGAGAATTCCATGTTGATGTTGAGCATAAGCTCTGGAAGATCGTATCCTTGGCCATTGTATCGCTAGGTGTATCCTACAAGTACATCTTTGCATTAGTGTTGAGTGAGGAGCTATGGAATTGCACTAAGTTTGTAACTCCCTATTTTTAGCGTTGAGTATGGGCTCTGGATAAGCGTTAGGATCTATTGAAAATAATTAATGATTCTGAGTGAAAATGACTCGAGTAAAATATTGATCTCATCTGATTTAATTATAAGGGATTAAATGAAATCTCAAATTTTCGTATCTCATCAAGTACTGAAGATCTACCATGTTATACGATGGAATCCAAACATGCAAGGATGTTTACAGTTTCCTATCCTAGTAGACCTAACCACCTACTTGATGACCTTAATGAACCAAGTGTCATAAGTTTAGGGATCATAGCACATGATACCCAAAGACAAATGTTAACAAACAATATATATTATTATATATTTTATACAAGGTATGTATAAAGAGTAAGCATAGTAATAATATTAATAATATGAGAAAGAAGGAAAAGAACCATCTATTATTATTATTACTAAAAGAAAACTAAATATTATAATACTTACAAAACTCCAATTAGGAACTATTTAAAAGTTCCTAAGTTAAAATATTAAAAGTACCTAAATTCAATAAAAATGGTTAAATCAAGAAATCAAATGATTCTTGATTTAAGTGCCCCTTTGACTGAAAAGTCTGTCTATAAAGTACCAAGTCAAAGAGAGGCTTGGGGATCTCTTCCATCTTTTTGGAGTCATTATTCTCCTTGATTAGTCTCAAGAGAGTTATTGGAAAACATTTTCCTAAGAGGAAAAAGGAGAACTGATCCATACCTGATATGCCAGTTAGGGAAGCCTCACCTTAGGAGCTCTAAGCTACTTGCATGTTGGAACCAGCTCGGGGGGATCCGGATTAAAACCAAGAATGGTTTCGAGTCATGGTTGGGTGGAACGTGGTAGTTCCCAAGTGATTTGGTCATCTATACAGAGCTCAGATCTGCCTATGAATCGTTAATGTTGGGTAATTGAGTGCGCAGGTTTCAGCCATTGGGAAAGCTTCACCTTCCAGGTATGAGGTTCTTGGCTTCCTATATTTCATTATCTAGTATAATTTTTGGTTAGAATATGCAAGTTTTTATGTTTAAATTCTAACCCTATGATTACCATTTTTTTCTTGTCAAAATATTTAAGGGTTTACATTTTATTTATAAACCCTCTGTGTGTAAATTAATTACTGTTTAAGAAATAATTATGGTTTATTTATGCTATACTTAGTTTTGCATTTATTTACAGCTTAAGCTTTGTTTTTCTAAAAAACTAGGAATTACTCTATGAGTGCCTATATGTTTATTTACCTATGAACTCTACTGGAAGATTCCATATTGCCAGCAGAACTATAACTAGGAATAAAAGACTAATTCAGGTAATGCTATAAATAAAACTTAAATATTAAATATATTTGATTAATATAGTAACCAAAACCTAATAAATAAATCATTTACATTATATCAAGTATAAAGAGAACAGTATTCTAAATGAAGCAATACTATAAATACATTATTCTATACTTAAGAATAATCATAAAATCATTTTATTAAAGCTAAATTAAAACCCATCGAATACCTCTCAGGGTATGTATATATATTTTGATGAAGAACCAAGGTTAGATAATATCTAATCCACATTAAATCAAACCACATTTTATTATACTAACTACATCCATGAAATCGTATGTAGTAAAGAAATTATTAATATATTAAATCCATTGCATGCATAACAAATCAAACCCTTTAAATAACTACAAACTACATTATAATAATCACATTCCATAATGAAAATGCCAATGTAATAAGTCAACCATAATATCATGTACAACATTCATTAAAAATTAAGTACACAGAGGTCACCGGATTGATTCTTGTAGGTGTTAATCCTGAATTGAATCGTTACAAGTATAAACACTCGCAACCATAAACAACCTAGGATCCATTCCTGTAGGGTCTGTCTATTTATAAATCACTGAGACGAATCCTACATGACTCATTTTAAAGTCTTCTACCTCACGTCGTAGTGTTCCACAATCAAGCCACAATATATGTATATATACACAGGCTGTAATTCAAATACATCTAATTTCTACACAGTGGTCGAAAGACCCAGATAAGTTTACACATTGTAACTATGGCCCTCAGCCTTATATATTAACAAACCATTAAACATTAATACAACCACGTCAACACTATAAGCATAGAAACGATATCGTCAAAGGGTTACACCCTGTTACGACTCTTACATATTAACATAAAGGTTTAACCATAAAACAAGTTTCATCCATAAAAATGTTAATGCAATTAACCAATACACTATCGTAGCTCAAATGGAGGGAACACCAATGCCACATACGACATGGCCCCAAATCCAACAACGTTGCCAACATTCATCCATACAAATAAATCAAATAATGATTTTCGATTACACACAGTCCATTAAATAAGAATTATAACCACGGAACCAACACAATATGATTTTTTTTTTGTATCCATAAACATAATAATTATCAAAACCATTAAAGAATCACACAGTCTTTGGCCTTGCACCATTGCAAGCAATGGTTCTGCTGCCATTAACCATAATATAAACTCATTTTACAATATGCAGAGCCTGTTGAGAGATACCCAATCATGTTTACCACGTAGATCAACGTTTAAACCAAAAACCCTGAATACATTAGTTCTATCCCGAAGGCTCTAGAAACCCAGCAAAAACCCCAAGTCCTAACGCATCTATGATGATTCACAGTCTTTACACATACATTCCTTCTTCCAAGTGGTAGTCATTAAAACCCAGAACCAAACACTCAAACCCCCAATGAGTTCAAAACTTATTCACAACAACCATGTGAGAGAGAGGAAAGTTTTAACTTGTAGAAACAGAGCTTACCCGTATTGGGTATGGATTTTGAACACAGGGAAACCCACGACCACGACCCCTTGATACCCTACAACCTGTACACGCATACAAGCCATGATGAGGAGTACACATTGTAAACAATCTTAAGAGACACAATAATTCTTCTAAACCAGACTATCAACATACTTGTTAAGTCGTCATAGTTTCACCCCATTACACTGCGCAGGAACAAAGCACAAGCAGCCAGGATGCGAATGACCAAACCAACGCAATGGTCCAAGCCCTGAGCTTGGATGCCACTTTTCCCCATGCGAATTTATGTCTCCACCCTGTCCTCCAATATCACGTTCAAAACCCTTAATCATATAGTTCATGCCACCATTTAAATATTGTCCCAAAACCATGCGTTTTTACATAAACCCTAATTGTTCATCGAATTACATAGGGTTTAAGCCATGAGACTATGGCATATGAAATATACCATGGAGTAATTTAGGCCAAGTTTTTACAGTCTCTTACACTAAATATTAAACCATATATTAAAACTATGTTAAGGCATGAAGAAAGTCATAAGTCTTTACATCATAGTAAATAGTTGCCACGTAAATAATAACTACAGTATTGACCAAGTCACTATCATAAAGTACGCAAGTATAAAAATAATAATCAGTGCAAAAAAGGCTGGTAAACCATCTAGCCTGGTATAAATATCATCTAAACAACCAGCATATCGCCAATAGGATAGATTTGTAAAATGGAGTGCTACTAAAGAAAACGGACAGCATAGCATGTTCAACTTATATAAGTGATTTCCGTCGCTACAGTGAACCTGCACACAAAGTGAAAAGAAATGAATTAGTTCGTAAGAACTAAGTAATCCTGAGGGGACAAGTAGAAAACAGTTACCTCTTAGGTGGTTACAAGGGAAACTAGTCCTACCACTTCATCCCTTTTTCCAATAACAAAATTAAGTCATATTTGTGTATGCAATAGTAATAAACTTTATAACCAATGAGTACGTAATCAAATCCCTAACATACATATCAATGCATAACCATAGAACAACATAGTAATCAACATCACGACAATGTAAGTAATACATTAAATAACCGCATCGAGAAATATGAAATCAGAACGTAAGAATAGCTTACGACATTACGGTAAAGTAAACCAAGTATGACACATTCCGCAAGTTCAAATAATGTCAAGCATAGGTAGTTTTGACTAGCCTAATAATTTTTTTTTTCAATATTTGGGGACATTACAAAATTTAAGAGAGGGGAATGAGATGCGATAAAACAAAGAATAGGGATCGTAATGAGGTAGGGGTTTGAGAAGAAGGGATAAGTTCAAAAAAATGAGGAAGGGAGTATAATAGAGACACACACACACAGATAATGATGTAGAGAGATTGTGAGAGAGAATAAGATAGAGAGGGAGGAGGGGGAGTGAGGGAGGGATGGAGATAGACTGAAGGAAATAGATAGTGAGGGAGGGATAGAAGGTGTGTGTGTGAGGGTGTAACAACAAATTAATAAATTAATATTAATATTAATTAAATACTATCTAAAGTCAATAGTCATGCCCTTTTATGAAAAGGTGCATGACACGATTATATAAAACCCAAACTTATGTAACTATTAAACATATATCATACATTACAGTTTTACATTACTATTTATCTATTTATGGCTTTCCTACGTTACTTATATTGGCTATTATATTGACTATTCTATTAGTGAGTAACTTTGTTCCTTCAGTGGTATCAGAGCCTCGTTGGCTAGATCCTGACCTTTGGCAATATTTTTTTGGCTTTTATCCATTACCTAGGGTTTCCTTGAATTTTGTTCTTTGACCATCAAATCACATTAAATTCCCACATCGCTACTCTTCTTCCCTATTCCACCGCCCTTGCATTTATTCACCACGCTGCTCTTGCTCCCATTTTTTCCTACGCTCCATTTACTCCGCACGGCCTCCTTGTTGCACATTCTCCACGCTCACCCATGCTCCAGCTCCACTGCTCAATCAACTCAAAGATCCACTATTAGAATCCTCTTCCATTCCCCTCCACCTTCACGTCCTCATCCCACATGCATCCCCAGCTCCTTCACCCATTCTTTCACACTTCCCATGCTCCCATCTTTCCCATCTCCTCCACGCACCCCATCTTCCTGCATGCACCAGTCTCCATATCCCTTATCTCGCGCTCCTTGTTTGCAACCTTCGAGCGCTCCCTCACAATCAGCTTCCAGCTCTCACTACACTCCACACCTACAATTCTCTTGCCTCCTCACACTTTCCTTCCAGCACTCACTACAACCATGCTCCTTCTCCATCTCCCTGTCCACCATCCACCATCACCTGTCTACGTGCTTCCTCCCACCTGCCATCCTGCCATCCTCTAGCTCCCTGACCACCATCGCCTTCCATCCTCCATCTCCCTGTCCACCCCCCGCGCAGACCTCCTTTAGCTCCCCCACCATGCCTGCACAACCTCCTCTCCACTAACCTTCGTGCCCTCCTCCACCCAAAACCCTAGCCGTAAAAAAAATTCAAACAAATTTTAATAAAAATTTAAATATTATATATAAAAATATTATAATATTTATTTTATAAAAAAAATTAATATTATTAAATGATAATATTTATTATACTATACTTTTCAACATATATAAAAAAAACTTTTTCACAACATAATAATAATAATAATAATAATAATAATAATAATATTAAAATTTAAAAAATATATATTATTAGTATCATAATATTAATAATTAATACGCAATAATTGTGATAAATACAATTATTATATAAAGAAAAAGGAAACAATTCAAAATCAGGAAAGAATACAAAGTGAAAATGGAAGAGACAAATTTTAATAAAGAAGAGAAAATATTTTTCAACGTTCCGACGAAAGTGCCGATGGCAATGTTGAAAGTTTATGGGATATTGGATGAAAGTCTAATTTCCATCGCTATTTGTCCATCCAATAAGGAAAATTTTATAAACATTGATGTCACAAATCAAGTACAATTTCAAGAATCAATGAAGAATGAGTCAAATGAAGATCAAATAGAATTACCATTACAAATCGATGATTATCATTTTGCAGCTCAATTCACCATCGCAGCTATAAA
The DNA here is from genome assembly GCA_001517045.1 of Pseudotsuga menziesii. Lineage (NCBI taxonomy): Eukaryota > Viridiplantae > Streptophyta > Pinopsida > Pinales > Pinaceae > Pseudotsuga > Pseudotsuga menziesii. The sequence continues at coordinate 597,902 of LPNX010400869.1, forward strand.
CGACCATATCATCGAAACAATGTTGGGTTATAACTGGTTGGAAACACTAGGAACATTTTCCATCAATGCAAAAAAGAAGTGCATCACCTTCTTCCACGAGAAGAAGAAAATAACACTACATGATCTCTCAGTGATAGTTCCCTTATCACAAACTACAGTTGAAGAATCAACTGATGGACGATATGAAGAGTTAGAAGAACAAATAAAGCTTTTAAACAAACTCATCATGGGCAAATATAATGAGTTGGATCATGCCCAAAGAAAGCGAGAAAATCAAGAATTTGAGTTATGTCAACATCAACAAGAGAAGGAAAAACTCAACTTGCAAGAACATGACAACATTAAGAAGACACATAAGTTGGAAATTTCAAAAATAAACAAGGTGTTATCAAGCAATATTGAAGAACTTTTTCGACTACAAAATCATAACAAAACATTAATTACAAAGATTAAAAAACTGAAACATAGTAGCAAGAAGGAACATTCCAATGAAGAGCTTGAAGGAAGAATTCTAGAAAATAAAAAAGAAAATTGCCACCTAAGGAATCTTAATCAAGAACTAGAGAAACAAATCGAGAAGTTAAAAGAGGGAAAAAAATCGCAAAGCAAAAGGTTCGAGAAGATTCAGAGTAAAAATAATATATTAGAGAAAAAAATAGCGCAAATCCCGAAAGAAGCATCCAAACTCCCTGAAAAACAAAGTCAAGTTGAGAAAGTAAATTCAGTCATCATCATAGATAAAAAAATAAGTCAATATAGCTGAAGAATAAACAACAAAAACTCCTTATCGACACCCCAATTATAAACGTAATTTTTACCAACGACGGGGTCAAAATGAACACACACAGAGGAGAGGATTTCAGATGAGAAAAAACAACAAATCAAAATACAAAACAACAAACAAGAAGAACTATCACACAAATAAATCAAGTCGAGGAAGTGAAGGAAGTCCTCGCCGTAGTTCAAAAGGAAGAAAAACAAACAACACATACGTCTTACATACATCCCAATTAAAATCGTCATTTTGACCAACGATAACGGTCAAAATTAGCATTCACAAAAGAGTTATGTTGACAGACAAATAGTTCGACATACTAAGTAACAATTGAGATGACCATTTCCCTAAAACGATCTCAAAGGTCCAATCAAAACAAATCTGGGATGGACCATAGTAGATATGATGCACCAATTCTCCTGGGAAATTTGTAACTCGTAGCGTCTTATTTCATCAAGTGTCGCAAGGGACCCATAGATGAAAGTTCAAGCAAAATCAGACATTGTTGTCAAATGAAGCTTTGAGGACAAAGCTTCTCTTAAGGGGAAGGCAATGTAATAACAAAATAATAAATTAATAATAATATTAATTTATTGTTAATTAAAGACTACTAAATTCAATAGTCATTCCCTTTTACAAAAAGGTGCATGACGAGCTTATATAAAACCTAAACCTATGTAACTATTAAACATCTATCATACATTACATTTTTACATTACTATTTAGCCATTTATGGATTTCCTACATTACTTGTATTGGCTATTCTACTGGATATTCTATTAGTGAGAAACTTTGTTTCTTTAGAGTGGGGGGGGGAGGGGTATAGACACAGGCAGAGAGAGGGGGGAGGGACACACAATTATAGGGAGATCTAGTGAGAGAGAAAGAGGGAGATGAGAAGGTGTCAAAGATAGAGGGTGGATGGTTGAGTGATGGAAAGAGAGGGAGGTTGTGAGAGAGAGAAGCATGGAGAAGGAGGGTGAAAAGAGATAGGAAAGGAGGGAGGCAATTTTAGAGAGAGAGAGAGGTTAGGGGAGAGGGATAAAGGAATATAGGGATAGTTATTAAGGGAGAAGGGAGGGAGGGAGTGATAGAGGGAGGGATAATGAGGGAGGTAAATAGAAGGTGGATAGAGAGGCATAGATAGATGAAGTTTGTGAGAGAGGGGAGGGGACACACACACACACACACATAGAGAGAGAGAGATATATTGTGTGGGAGAGAGGGGGGAGGGGTGAGTAATAGAGAGAGAGCTATGGATGTAAGGATAGTGAGGGAGTTATAAAGAAGGTGGAGAGAGGTTATCAGAGAGTGGGAGTGAGGGAAAGACACACAAACATAGAGATAGAGAGAAGGAGGACACACACACACACATAGAGAGAGAGATTGTGTGGGAGAGAGAGAGGGGGAAGGGGTGAATGATAGAGAGAGGGTGATGGAGGGAGGGATAGTGAGGGAGGTATAGAGAAGGTGGAGATAGGTTATGAGAGAGGGGGTGAGGGAGGGACACACACACATAGATATAGATAGAGAGAGAGGGGAGGGAAACACATGCCCACACACATAGATTATGTGGGAAATAGAGGGGGAGGGATGAGCAACAAAGAGAGAGAGGGGAGGGGTGAGAGAGAGAGAGAGAGAGAGAGAAGGGGACCAACAACGAGAGAGGGGAGAGGGGGGAGTGATAGAGAGAGAGTGATGTAGGGAGGGATAGTGAGGTAGGTATAAAGAAGGTGGATAGAGGTTATGAGAGAGAGGGAGTGAGGGAGGGGCACACACACATAGAGATAGAGAGAGATGGAAATGAAAATGCAGGGAGGGCTAGTGAGTAATGCATAAAGTGATAGTGAGTAAGGGACATGACTAAACATAGATTCCAAAAATATACTTTAGTGATCGAGTCTTGGATTTCCTCCCTTTACCATGTTGAGGCCTTAATACACATATATAATGCTAAAAACCTCTTAAAGGCATGTGCATACTTTCTTGGAGACCAAGCAAACCTTGAGTAGGTCATGTGTGATGCTTCAAGGAATTTTTCATTAACATGGGTGCTTCAAATATTCCTTTATGTCCTAAGGAATGATCATATTCCCACAATCATGTCTCGCAGGACCCATGCCATGTATGCTTTTTTAAGGCATTCTTCCTATCCTTGGATGCCTAGAAGCTTTAGTTAGGGCCTAAGGCCATAGTTTCCTCCCATCACAGTGTCCATTTCCTTGAGATGCATACCTAGTGCTCAACAAGTGATGATGGCATGCATATTTAAGATTCAAAGGATTCACTTTCAACATCATGTGTGGTGGTTGGAGCCGCATCAATTTTTTCCCTAAATGGTTAACAAAATCCTTTAAGGCCTAAGGACCAAGTGTTTTCCCCGACTTATGTCAAGGGGCTTAATATCTGTACTTAGTGCTAAACATTTTCTAATGGCACTAGTATCCCTATTTCAAGGTAAATGATTCCATGGAAATCTCTGTTGATGTTGTTCAACACATCATTCTTGGCTCTAGATGCCTAGAAGCATCTTCTAGGGGCTAAGGCCTAGGTTTTTTCCCCTTATTATGTTTAAGGTCTTAAGACACATACATAGTACTTAGAAACCCCTAATGGTTCCCATATCCCCATTCAAATGAAAAATATCAACTTGAGAGGTCATCTATGGTTATTTAAGGTGTCATTCATGAACCTTGAGCCCTTAAACATGGTTTACAACCTTAAAAAAAAGATTTATGTAACAACCATGATTAACACCTTATCCTCCATGTCTAATGTTAAAAAAATCCTAATCATGGCCATATCCCAACTTAAAGGTTGAGCATACCCTTAAGAGATCATGTGTGTTTGTTCGAGGTGTTGTTCTTGGCCCCATATGTCTATAGGATTCCTTTAGGGCCTAAGGACTAGGTTTCCTCCCCCAACCATGTCTATGGATATGTTCCTAATGATAAAAACATTCTAATGCACTCCATATTCTCTCTTAGATGAAAAAGATCACATACAGAGGTCCTATGTGCAGGTTTGATTCCTTGTTCTTGGCACTCAAGCCTTAAAATTTACCTTTAGGGCATAAGTCTTGAGTTTCCTCCCTCAAGCATGGTCAAGGGACTATGACCCATACTTAGTTCTTAAATCCTCCTAATGGTTTCCATATTACAACACACTGAAAAATTATGCTTTTTTGAGATGTTGTTCTTGTTTATGCTAAAATATCACTATAGGTCCTAAGTCTTGATGATGCAAAGTATTGTTTTTATTCATTTCCCTAGCCATGCACTAAAACCATTTTTTGTGGTGCTCCATAACATGTGCACGTTTTTCTTCTCCATAACGCATGCATGTTTTGTAACTATAAAACACGTGTGTTTTTTGTTTAGTCTAACCTACGTGGCATATGGCATGTGAGGCTTGAGCTTAACCAAGCATTACATAACATGAGCACATTGTATTTTTATGTATCCTGAGCATGTTTCCTAAAAGTATGATTGCATCTAAAAGGTCCCTCATCTTCTTGCACACATCCTTAACCAAACCAAGCATTACATAAAGAAAACTCCCGTTGTATTAGTGTTTCCTAAAAATAGGATTACATCTAAAAAGTCCTTCATGTTCTTGCACACACCCTTAAACATATCTATTCGTAACTACTTATAATCAAAAGTTAACTATAAACATCCTTCCCTATATTCCTATATTTGTGATTCATGGGTAATTATGATTAATGATTTTTTTAATATTATAATATCATATCATTAAACTTTTATTTTCATCTCTACCCTTTTCTCTTTATTTTACAAGTTTCAATGATCCTAAACTAATACTTACAAATTATTTTCAGCTCTACCATTTTCTCTTTATTTTACACGTCTCAGTGATCATAAACTAATTATTTAAAATGAGACAGGAATTAACTATTGTTTTTTATTATATGTAGATTAAGCTCCGAAGTACGCACAAATATATTAGTTTTAAACATTTATAGTGTTTAAAAGTGACCATATTTATAAGTCAATATTACTACTTTTATATTTTCCATGGAACTGTACTGGAAATATAATACAGCTCTGTTCACTTTACAGATGTAAAGGCAAATTATTGTCCTTGTTTAAGATACATAACAAGGACAATGAATCCCTGGGTCGTTTTCTCATAATGGAACTGAAATCATTGTTCTGTAACTGAAATCAATTGTTTATAGTTGAACCTCAAAGTTCTAAACGTGTTTTCATTGTTTGCATATATACAATGCAAGCATGACGTTATCATCTCAGGCAGCAATGGAGGAGGCAACTTCTTGTAAGTGGGGGATCATAGAAAAGGAATACCAACAAAAATCAAACACTGTCTTTCCCTTCTTGATTTACAATGTGTCTAATAAAAAAGACAATATGTTACTTTTGGGCAAAAGGCTTTGGCCAACTTTGCTCCACTTGTTTCAACTTTTGAAATTATAAAAATGCAATGTGCTTTGCAGAGAGAGACAGTCTGATCAAAAGAAAACGTGTTATAGAATTCTGGCCAAAGCGCCTCTGCCACACAGACGTTCCCTTAGCGCATTCAAACCTAATTGGTAGGCTGCTGCCAGTTTGATTGCAACTCATACCAAACGCATTAACATCTGAGGAAGATAGGTGAGCGTTAGTGGAGCTCCATGTCATCGTGGTCCATCCATACAATAACAACTTGCAGACTCGCCTTTCGCTACAGACAATGTTGCTAATTAGTTATAAATACTTTGTTAAGTTCCGTTTCCTTCCACATAATAGAAATTGCAAACCATCCGCTGAATCTAAGCATTTCTAAATTATCTCCCTGACCTTGTATTTATTTCAATGGTTTCCCCCATGACAGTCAAATGCTGTTATAGCTGGATACGCTGTCTTTTACTTTGTATCTTTGTGTATTTATGCTCAGGCGCAGACTCTTACATTGCATCAAGAGCCGCCTACTATGGGAGTCCAGACTGCCTCGGAACAGACGGTACATGCATGAGCAGAACAAACTATATTATTATTATTATGCCATGGCAGGCTTTCTGACTTAGCATTATATATTGTTAATGTGAGTGCAGTTGGAGCGTGTGGATATGGGTCCTTCGGAAGAAATCTGAATGGAGGAGACGTAGCTGCAGTTGCTCAGCTCTACAGAAATGGTGCAGGGTGCGGTGCCTGTTACCAGGTAAGATTCATTATCAAAACTATTTAATACACATTTCACAATAGTTATGAAGGGACCTTAACTTTTTCGATGGATTTGAGAGTTAATATGGCAAAGTTCAAACAATTCATATGGATGAAATTATAGGTAAGATGCACGAATAAGGATCTCTGCAGAGACGAAGGAATGAAAATTGTTGTGACTGATTACGGGCAAGGTGACAGAACAGATTTCATCATGAGCCTTGGTGGCTACTCGAAGCTTGCGCGCACAGAGAAAGTGAACCAAGTCATATCAATGGGTGGGGTGGACATCGAATTTAAACGGTACATAGTATTGGAATTATGAGATTCATTTAACTTTAAATTTATCAAAGTATAAAGAAGCATTAAAGCTTAAACCTTATTTTAAATGAACTTATATGGCTAAAATTAACCAGCACGTGGCAAAGTAATGATTGGTATATTGCTAGAGTTTACTGAGGGTTGCATCTCAAGATGCTAAGATCTAACTGTCAGCAATGAGCCTGCTGCAACAATCATTGCTCTGCAGCATGCTGATTAATGGTAGCCAACTTATATTATGTTTTTTAACAGTCACTTACTTTATTGGACTGTTGGATGCTAACGGTTAGCAATGAACCTCAGGTAACAATGGCAACAATCATTGCTCTGCAGCAAGCTGATTAATGGTGGCCAACTTATATTATGTTTTTTTAACCATCACTTACTTTATTGGACCTGAGCTTTTATCAATTGTTGATTGCCTAAGCTTATCTCGATTGCTGATTTTACTTTGCTCCTTACACTGTTGGATGAACAAATCAGATAGTCCCTTAAAGATGGCTTTTATTTGAGAACATCTCTTCCTTAATGAACTGTAAAGATTTGATAAACTAATCTCTTTTTCCATAACTGTAAAGTTTATTTTCAAGTAACAACATCTCTTCTCAACTCAACAATTGAATTTACCCAGTTTAATGATTCGTTTTCAGGATACCATGCCAATACGAGGGCCACAATATCATGTTTAAGATCGATGGCGCGAGCAACTTTCCAGACTATCTGGCATTGATGTTTTGGTATCAGGCAGGCCAAAAAGACGTTCTGGCTATACAACTCTGCCAAGTAGTTATTTCCTTTATACTTACATTGTCATTTTATTTTTATTTTATTTATCATAATTCAAGTTAAGTTTTCTAAGCATAATTATTTATAGAAAACTAATCATATCATAATTATTTATAAGAGCTAGCATATTTATAATATTTAAAAGTGGTTGATTTATTATGATCAAATATTTAAAAAATAGCTAATATAGGTTAATAAATAAATAATTGAAATATTTATAAATAGTTGATTTATTCTTAATAATGATAAAATATTTATAAATAGTTGATAAATGTTTATTTACATATATCAACCAATTTTTAAAAGCTAGCATATTTATAAAAGTGGTTGAATTATTTTGATCAAGAGCTAGCATATTTATAATTTTTAAAAGTGGTTGAATTATTTTGATCAAATATTTTAAAAATAGTTAATATAGGTTAATAAATAAATAATTGAAATATTTATAAATAGTTGATTTATTCTTTATTATGATAAAATATTTATAAATAGTTGATAAATGTTTATTTACATATATCAACCAATTTTTAAAATATGGTTATGTTAGTTGACTAGCACATCTACATAGTTATGGTTGGATGAGGTCCATAGAGACCAACCATATCAAATGGTTGAGAGATAGTTATGGAATGGAAAAATATTTCCTCGTATTCTTCGAGTTAAAGGGTTTAAATGTGAGCTATCCATAGCTATCTGATTATTTTATATATATAATTTTTATTTTTTTATTTCACATTATTTTAGTTATCTACCATGAGAGGGTTGGTTATCCATTCATCAACTATGAGTTACCAATTACCCATTCATCAGTTATCCATTCATCAGTTAATTAGCTACCAGCTATTTTTTATATTTTTTTTTATAATTGTTTATTTAAAATTTTGAAACACTGCCATAAAATCAATATCCATATGACACTTTTCTCATCTTGATTAGTAGATGAAAAAGCATAAACTATAATCAACCCAAATCTCAAATAAAAAAGTTTATAAAAGTAACAAACTAATGACTATATAAGGTACTGTGACCTCACGACCTAATGCTGAGGAATCATTCCATAATTCCATATGGAAAAGTTGGGTTTTTAAAGATAGAAGAACTGATGATGTGTTGTGATGCAGGAGGAATCATACGAGTGGAAACCAATGTGCCGAAGCCATGGCGCTGTGTGGGAAGTAGTAACACCTCCGAGGGGCGCTCTTTCTCTTCGTTTTCTTGTAAGCGATGGGAACAGCGAGGAATGGATATCGGCTGCCAATGTAATACCGGCTAACTGGAAGGCAGGGGCTGTCTATGACTCTGGCATTCAGCTCAGTTAATCCATATGTCTATTTACATATGACTAGAGACATACAGAAATCGCCTGCTACTATTTACATGATATGTATGTGTTCAAATAAGGTTGATGGGGAGTTGAAATGTTGTTAAATATAATGTATTTGTCCGGACAAACATCACCACCACGCATGAATATCCATGAATTATTCGAAAAGGGTCTGTTACATCATATTATTCCATGTGAGGCTTTCATTTTTCAGGAGGTTCTTCGATGGAAGATCTATGTACAAATGCTCCAATCGTGATTTTGAATGAATGTGCATGCATGCATGAAAAGATGATCGAGACTTTGAAAGAGAGATCACCTTGATGTCTCAATAATTATGTTCACGTTACAAATTTGGTAAACAAATGCTCCAGTAGTGAGTAGTGAATGTTGAATATATATATATATGAATAGCTTTAAAACATTTTAAATAAATTACATAATATTTTTATAAATTAATAATAAAATTTCAATAATAGTTAAACTAACTTTTATAATTTATATTAGTTAATAATATAATAATAATAATAATTTACTTTTATTATAATTTATATTAGTTAATAATATAATAATAATAATAATAATTTACTTTTAAAATTACAATCAATTTAAACATAAAACATAAGACAATGGGCATTATACTCTTTCATATAATCCTCTCATTATAAACTTACAATAAGGATTTATCCGTATTTACTTTATTAATATTTAAATAAAAGAGAACATTAAAAAATAAAATTAACAAAATATTTTTATAAAATTTAAAACCCAATTTATATCTACAATGTGGCAATGCATCTGCATGATTGGTTATTTCCTAGAGTGATGAAGAATGTATACAGACTTGCATGTGCTTGAAAATATTTTTATAAAATTTAAAACCCAATCTATATCTGCAATGTGGCAATGCATGTGCATGATTGGTTATTTCCTAGAGTGATGAAGAATAAGACTTGCATGTGCATGACCAGAATTGGTCTCTTTTGAAGTTGGTGGCAATGCAACTAATAAAGTAAGTACTTTTGATTTTAATAAATATAAATAAATAAAACAAGTTTTTAGCATCTTCTCAATTAAACAATCTACTTCCTTTGACTTGCTTAGAGAATCTATGGAAGCCAAAGGGGTAATTAACAATTTTTCCTTTGGCTTTCTTAGGGAATTGAAGAAGCCAAAAGGATGAGGTTGTACATGTTGTAAATAAAGAAAAATGATCAAGACATTTGATATGTCTATATGTCTTTAATTGAATATTTAGTAAAATAGTTAAATAAAGGTTTAAAGTAATTTTGAATAGAGTTGCTAATCTAATAAAACCAGAAAAAGATACAAAGTTACTTACAAAATACTAGCTTTAAAGAATATTTTATTGATTAATTTTAATGATATAAAACATAGCATATAATGCTTCCCATGTTAACGATCTAAAAATTGTTAGTATTATTGTAACAATAACGAAAAAATAATATAAATGATGTAAAGATGGTTAGTATTATTAGTAAAAATAATGAAAAAATAAGATAAATGATATGTTTAATTAAAATTCAAGGATTTAGTTGGTTTTTGAACACAAGTTTGAGATATATTTTTAAGGTTATTTCACTCAATAGAGGTTATTAGCCTCTTGCTCTAGCTCAAAGACCAAGAAGAGGAGTCAAAGCTTAAATTGGGCTTTATGGGGCAAGCAATGAAAGATGCATAATCATCACAACTATTTATTCTTTTATTGAAATGTTATCAAAAGTATTAAAAAGAACCATGCACATAGATCCATATTTGGGATAAAGTCTACATATATTGTAATAAGAACAATTCATAGGTGACAAACATATTTATTTAGTTTAAATATTATTAAAAGGGAGATAGTTAAATAAAAATAACCTTGATATGATAGAAGATAAATCACATCACCATTGTCTTCCAATAAAAAAATATGAAGTGCAATGCAAGATGTTGTCAAGTTTCATGGAAAATTCATGACAATTCATGACAGATATAAAGTAAGGTAAAAGAGTTTATATATTGTAAATTGCATTAGCTATAGACTTGCCAAATTCCCATGGATGTTTTTTAATACATGTAATAGATAGCTATGTAGGAAACATATATAACATGTTGATTTTTTTGGGGGGGTCTATTTTTGCTTTGAACAAACCAAAAAGGAAAAAAAAACAAAGAAAATGTAACTAGAAAGTAAAGTAAATGTTGGACACAATATTCTAGTGTAAATTGCAAGTTGATACAATTCTTTCCATATGTTGAAGTGGCTGGGATATAAAACTATGTCAATAAGGAAATGCAAATGGCCCAATTGTCTGCATGGAATTTGCAAAAAGAAAGTGAAAATAGTTGGAACATGAGCTTCTTCTTTCCCCCCTTTGTGCAAGAAGATATCTTTTTTTTGTTGTATTTTTTTTTCTTGTTTGTGTCACCATGTACCTATGCTTGCATATTGTGTGCATATTTTAGTTAGAACGGAAAGAAAGATGGAAACAACATCTGTAATTGAAGCTTGTAAATAAACAATTTTGTTTTCTGTAGCAATGAAATCATTCACATCCCAACAATTGGGGAAAAGTTGTGTCATGCTTTCATTTTTCATGATTATAGCATTTATACAACACAATTATTAGATCATAATAGAGCCATTATATTGTTAAAACTATAGCAACACCATCTACTTCTGCTATAATTTTTAAAATAAAATAAGAGGAAGTATTGAGGCTTTGTTGTGTCTACATTCTATTGTGCATATAAAATAAAGTTCATAGCATCAAAGCATCTCTCATTTTGAAGATATATATAATTTTTATAGTATAAAATATTATATATATATATATATATATATATATATATATATATATATGTCATTAATTACACAATCTTCTATAATTGTTAATTTAAAAAACATAATGCTTGACAATACAAATTTCTCAATGTTCGTTTTTACATAGTTGGAGAGTGACCAAAGAGGAACTTGCGGTGATGATTGTTACTTGACAGTTTTTAACACTAATATAGTTTCAAATTGTTGGGGTTTGTTCTTATCTTGTTGGTTTCTCTTTGATTAATATCAATTTCATTTTCAATGACGGAACTACAAAAGTTGCAAGAGCACTATAGAGTTATGCAATCCCTTGATATACATTTGTTTTAAAACATAGAGGAAATCTTTGTCATGAGATTTTTCTTTTTGAATTCAACAGTTCGACATCAAAGAAGGCATAGCTAAATTACAATAGGGGATGTTAGGTATTTTATATGGGCGGTTTCTTGTCTAAAGGGAACCCAAAGGGAGGGGGTGCTTTTTGTTTTTTTCATTGGCAACAATATTAATTCTAGTGAAGTGCAAATTGCTAGGACACATATTAAAATGCAAATTGTTAAGACACATAGAAAGAAATGAAGTACATCAACTATAATACAAGTCAATTTTTCCAAGTTGATTGTCATGGAAAGTTTTTCTTGTTATCCAATAAATCATAAATATCTTAGGATATTACGAATTGCACTACTAATTGCATAGTTTGACTTTGACTTAAGGATTCAACTCAAGCTATTCAATAAAAGATGACTTAAAGTAAAGCACTACTTAAGTCGATGTCTATTAAACATGAACTAAAAAAAGCATACTAAAGATGATGTATGCAAAAAGATGGCCTTCTCATGCTTCTAAATTCATTTGAAATTCGTACTTACATACATAAGCTTACAACATCAAAGGGTCAATATAACATAACTAAAATTCTAATACTCTAAGAACAATCAGCCTTATAATGAATATGTAAATTATTTTAATAAGATTTAAGCATGGGTCAATAATAAAAGTAATGTGATAAATCATGGTCTTGTCAATAAGGCAGTGTTAGATGATTATTTTCATTAAAAACGCATGACATATAAAGTATCTAAAATGTGTTGTTTTTGACTATTTGCAAAGGAAAATATATGACAGAGTATAGTGGGCCCATTATGCTTCTGGAGCAGAGAAAACCTAAACCCACATACTTTGAATTTAGCAACAATGAAATAATAATTGAATGCTGATTTTTACAATAAGTGAGAAGACCTTTTATAGGTCAAAACACATCGTTTCCCCTATGTTCAACGTAATTAATATTACATTTAATATTTAAATTAATTGCTCATAAATATTTAGATACATAACATTGACGTCGTCTTTTAGAACGTGTTGTCCTCAAAGAAAGGGTAAAAATGGATATTGTTGAGGAAACTATTTTCTCTCCCATGATGCATCTTCATCTGAAAAAATATTCCACCTAATGAGATATTCCTTGAGTGTTCGAGAATGAAACCTTCTTTCTTTGGTTGCAATGATTGCCTCTGGTTCCCAAATGACTCTTCCTTCATCATCTAACATAGGAAGTATTGTTTGCATCGTTTGATGTTGCCCCAACATTTTTTTGAGACATTGTGCATGGAAGACATTGTGGATACAAATTTTATCAGGTAATTGTAATTTATACACAACTTGACTAATCTTCTTGGTAATCTGGTATGGTCCATAGAACTTTGGGGAAAACTTTTTTTCCTCCATGTTTAAGAGATACTTGTTTATAGGGTTGGATTCTTATGAACACCCAGCCTCCTACTTCAAATTCTCTTTCAGTTCTGCATTAATCTGCTTGTTGCCTCATACGGTTTTGTGCCATGACTAAGTTAGCCTTGAGTAGTCAATCGTTTTTTGATATTTCTCTAGTTGGGTCCTTACTTCTGGAACATTAGTGTCGTTTAGAAATAACTCCTTCCAATTTGGAGGTTCATAACCATATAAAGCTTGTAAGGGGGTCAATTTTGCAGAGGTGTAGTATGTTGAATTGTACCACCATTCTGCTAAGTGTAACCATTGATACCAATGATTTGGTTTATCTGTTACGAAATAAGGTAGATATGCTTCTAAGCATTTAGTTATGACTTCAGTATGACCATCTGGTTGGAGGTGGTAAGTTGAGCTCATATTGAGTGATGTGCCTACTTGTTTGAAAAATTCCCTCCAAAATTTTGCCTTAAATTTTCGCATTGTTGTCGCTGATGATGGCTTTTGGGAAGCCATGTAATTTGTATATATTCTTTCAAAATATATCTGCAATTTTTTGTCATGTGTGTTTTTTTTCCATGAAGGGTGTAAATTTGGTTAACCGATCGACCACTACAGGGATTTTGTCCTTTCCTTCCGATGGAGGTAACCCATCGATGAAGTCCTTTAATATCTCTTCCCAGTTATAGTTTGGAATGTGTAGGCAGTGGAGTAAGCATGGGGTCAAAACATTTACGCTTTTGTTCCTCTGGAATTTGTCGCATCTTGCCACATATTGTTAGATATCTTTTTGCATTCCCTTCAAGAAAAATGACCTTCTTTCATTATAATAAGATTTGAAGAATCCTACATGTCTTGCGGTAGGTGAATCATGGGATTCCTTCATTACCCTAACCTTGAACTTAGAGTTTGAGTTTAAATAAATCCTCCCCTTATACCAAAGGATATCGTTTTTCCATTCAAGCTTGGGGTCATGGTTGTAATTGTTAATTATAGTTCTTTTTTCTCGGTCCTTGGCGTATTCACTTCATATTTCATCTAGGAATTCTGGAATTGCAACTTAAATGGAGTAAGAGGTAATATCCTCATCTTTTCTTGAGAGTGCATCTGCGACTACATTTCTCTTCCCCTTTTTGTGTATTATTTACATGTCGACAGCAGTGATTTTTTCTATCCACTTTTGTTGTTCACTGGACAATGTTTTATGTTGAAGTAGGTATTGAAGACTATTGTTGTCTGTGTGGATCATGAATTTTATCCATAGAAGGTATTTTCACCACTTTTCCAATTCCTGCATAATTGCCAAGATTTCCTTATCGTATGTAGACTTCAATTATTGTCACTTGTTTAATTTCTGCTCTCAAAAGATATTGGGTGTTCATCTTGCATTAGTACTACTCCCAACCCATAACCTGAAGCATCACATTCTATTACAATTGGTTTGGAGAAATATTGGGTATCTAGTATAGGTTTGGAGGCCATAATTCCTTTCAAGGATTCAAAACATTTATCTACTTTTTCACTCCACTGGAATGAACTATTTTTTAGAACGTTGGATAAAGGTGTGGTTATGTGCACATAATTCTGGATGAATCTTTTGTAATATCCAGTTAGCCCAAGGAATCCCCTTAACTTGGATATGTTAGTGGGTTTGGGCTAGTCCGTGAATGATTTGATTTTTTCTGGATCTACCTTGACTCCTTCTAATTTAGATATTACGTGACCAAGATAGCTCAATTCTTCCTTACTAAACATGCATTTGGACATCTTGATGTAGAACTGATTTTCTTTTAAAATAGAGAGTACTTGTTCCAGATGTACAAGATGGCTCTTCCATGTCTTATTGTATATGAGGATGTCATAAAAAAAACTAGTACAAACTTCCTTAGGAAATGGCTGAAAACGATTATTCATGGTTGCTTGAAATGTCATTGGAGCATTAGTTATCCCAAAAGGCATTAACTTAAACTTATAATGTCATTCATGGGTCCAGAAAGCTATCTTCACCACATCTTCTATCCTTACTATTATTTGGTAATATGCCAACCTTAAGTCTAATTTTGAAATGTACCTTGCACCATGCAACTCGTCCAACATTTCATCGATAAATGGAATGGGGAATTTGTCTTTAATAGTTATCTTGTTTATTCCTTTCTAGTCGATGCATATCCTAAATGACCCATCCTTCTTTCGTACCAATACTACTAGTGTAGCATAAGGACTCCAACTTTTTGTAATCACTCCACACTTGAGTAAATCACAGATTAATCTTTCAATCTCTATCTTATGATGGTATGGGTACCTATAGGGTTTAACATTGGCGGGGCTTGATCCAGACTTGATTTCGATGACATGCTTGATCTTCCTTTCTAGTGGTAACTCCATGGGGAGATCTTCAAATACCTTTTTGTACTTTTGGATTAGTCCTTGGATCTCTAGTTGACCTGGTTTAACCACTTCTAAAGTTAATAATTCAATCTCCTGGCATTGTACATCATACGCTGGTGCTCCCTTTCGAATTATATTTTCCATTTTGTGGGACGACACAATTTGTGTGCAAGGGGGTTGGAATCCATACAATTTGTATTTTTCTCCTTTCCACTTAAAATTTATAAAGCATTCTTGGCAGTTTGTTGAGTAGGTACCTAGTGTTTTCACCCACTGAATTCTTAATACTACATTAACTCCTCCTAAGGGTACTACGTACAAATTCTGACTCAAGGTTATAGTCTTGTATTTGCAGCTTAACTTTGTGGCATTTTCCCACTTTTTCAATCTTTTTTCCATCTACGACCATTACCTTCATGTTGGGTACTGTATATATGAAAAGGTTAAGCCTCTTTGAAACACTTATGTCAATGAAATTATGGGTACTTCGTGTGTCGAATAGGATGGAAAAATTGTTATGTTTTATATCCCCTTTAAGTTTTAATGTCTGTGGTTGGTATATTCCTATTATGGCTACCATTGATATCTTGGGCGTTTCTTCATCTTTTCAATCTGACAGAGGATTTTGGATGTCACACGTTTCTTCTATGTTGGATTCCTCGTTGTTTGACTTGTCTTCCTCTTCTACTTCACATTGATATAAGTTCTTTGTGGTCTATTTTTTCAAACATCTATGTCTTGGTTCCCGCTTCTCTCTGCAATATTTACACTTTCCTTCTTTCATTCATTAGACTTATAAAGTGGGTTAATTGTCACTTCTTAGATGTGGTGGCTAGTATTTGGTGTCGGTTTTGGTATTTTGGACAGACCTTCGATCTTTATCGTGGTTCCTATTCCACGTATTTTTTATTTTGTCCTCAATTATTATTTCCTTGCATCTTGCTTTGTCCAAGGTTGATACATTTAGTATCTCTAGTTCATCTATGATAAGGGTTTTATTCTGTACACATAAGTTTGTAGGCATTGACTGTCTATGAATTTTGGAACACATGTTGTTAGGGATTCCCATTCGTCGGTGTATTCATCGATGCCACCTTTCTGCTATAGTCTGGTGAGTTTTGTGAAGAAGTCTTTTTCTTTTAAATCTTCAAGCCTCTTAAAGAAGTCGTTCTTGAACGTGTTCCAATTGTGCTTAGTTGTCCATGTTGTAACCTTCCATCACATGTACTAGTTGTATGCCCAATCTTCTAGTTCCATCCAAGGCATATTTAATCATTTCTTCGTCGGATGTGATATTGTGTATGGAGAAAAAATATTTTGCCTTGTTGATCCACGCCACACTCTATTTTGTGTCGACATTGAATTTTGACAATTCTAACTTGGGTTTCATTTGATATCCACTTATTTTTGGAGGAGAGAGTGGTTGTTGATGATTCAGAGAGTGATCGTGATTGATCTCTTCTTGTGGAATTTCCCTTCTAGGAGGAATTGTCTTATGATGGATTGAGCTTGAGGATGGTTGGTCCTCCTTTGACACCTAGATGATGCTTGAGTTTGCTTAATATGGATTCGAACAATACTGATATTTCCCTTTTTACTCCTTCCATCTCCCAATATACCGCTTCGTTGACTTCTTTTTTTACAGTTTTTGATAATTTATTTTTTCCTTTGTGTAGTTCTACTTCGATATGGTTGAGTCTTGAGTGTAAACCTCCAAGATGTTTAGAATCATGGGCTTGGTTTTTTTCCAAAATCTCCATTCTATCCTTAATTTCCTTAATTTCTGAAATAGTCCTTGTACAAGTACAAGGAGGAATTTTTTTTGTTTTACCAAGGATGGTGAGATTTTAAGGATAATAATTAATGATTATATAATAACATATTTATTTATTATTATTATTTAATAATAATAAAACAAAAATTGAAATATTATAAATAAAAAATTATAATATTTATTTTTTGTTTTTTATGCAGGTTCGTGGAGGTGGGAATAAGGGAGGCGAAATGACGGTGTGGTGAGGACGACAACGAGGGAAGGGAGAAGTTTTGGCGATTTTGGAGATGGCACGTGGGAGTAGGTAGGAGGCGGGTGGACGACACAAAGGAGCAGGGACAATGGGAAGGGGCATTGGGATGCATGTAGGATGAGCAACAAATGAAGAAGATGGGGAGAGGCGAGTTTTCAGGAGAGAAATGGATGGGGTGCACAGATGTGTAGATTGGAGGAAGGGAGTGGAGGCGAGTGTGGTGGTGGAGAGAGGATGGGGGAGTGTGGGTGGGGTACATCAGATGGGAAGGAAGAAGATGCGGCGGTGAGGAGGACAGAAGTAGATGTGTGTAGGTGTCATGCAGAATATTAACAGAGAGAGGATTGTGAAGGTGATGGGAGAAGGTGGCGAAAGGGTGAGGAAGGCAAAGGGATGGATCAGCTGGGCAGTGGAGTATATTAAAGGAATATTTCAGGATCCAAGCCTAGCTCTGATACCACTTGGAGTGGAGAAAACCTAAACCCACATACTTGCAATTTATTCACAATGAAATAAAATTAAATGTTGATTTTTACAATAAGTTAGAAGACCTTTTATAGGTCAAAACACACCGTTTCAATGAAATGGTGTGGCCCTTTGTTCATATTAATTAATATTACATTTAATATTAAATTAATTGCTCATAAATATTTAGATACATAACAGCTTGATTGTACTATATGTATTCATTAAGATACCAATAGGAAACACCATTAAAGTATCTTCAGGGTTGGTATTTTTTCATGGTATGAATGCCTAACCTTGAAGATACTTTAATGGAAACACCATAAATTTTTAAAAGTAGAGGTTTCTTTTAAGAAAGGATCTAGAGAAAAATTGATCTAAAAATCCACTTTGGGTCAAGGCCTACTTGGAAGAATGTGGAATGTTCCCATTTAGAAGTGTTTCCATGGATTAGTAGATACCTTATCAAACTAATGGCTCAATATCTTTTCTAGGAATTTCTTAAACTATTGCAGCAGCCATAACGAAATTTGCTACCAATTGCGTTGCTAAAGATTCAAATAAGACATTTCTCTTACTGGAAAGAGCCAATATAAAATGAATAGCATCAAAGAATTTTTCATTTCAATGATACATATTATTTACATATTCTAAATAAAATATATATCTCATTAATTGTGCACCATTACATAGTTATTAAAGAGACGCATAATGCTTGACAATTTAGCTTCATTTTCAATGACAAAACTAGGAAAGCTATAAGAATATTATATATATATATAATCTTTTGATGAAAATTACTTTTAATTTTTGAGTTCAAAGGGAGCATAAACACTATTATAGGGCAGACAAGGCAACATATATGTGAATTTTTTTTTCATTTATATGAGTATTAATTCTATTAAAATTCAATATGCTTGAACACATTGAAATAAAATCAAAACATCAATTAGGGTATAAGCTTTCAAAGTTTTCAAAATCAAAGAAAAAATCCATTCACCAAGGTATAAATTTGGAAACTTGCAATTACACATTGAAGAAGTATATATATGGGAAAATAAAAGGCTAATTACCTCTAACAATGAACAACTTCTACTTATATGTCTGGTTTGAGGTGATTAGAAGAGTGTGAACTAACAACTCAATAGATTGTTTTTTGGAAAATTATTAACTATTGCATGAGGAACTAAAGTTGTTGTTGATAGCATCATTAAGCATTGAAAGAAGGCATTTTTCTTGCTAGAAAGATACATTATATTTAGTTTGTAAATTTATGGCATACAACCAACTATATAGAAAAAATTAAATCCGTAGACAATTATTATATGTTAACCAATTTAGTAAACGAGTTGTAAATATTGTTGTTCTAATTCAACTGGTATAATATCATGTGATTGTTTTACCTTCTTCCTTTTCGTGAATTTTTTATTAGAAATAATATCCCTACTAACGATTACCTTGTGGTTAGTAGGATCCCACAATATATACCCCTTTATTGTATTATTGTAATGGAGAAAAACATGTTTCCTTAACTTTAGGTCAATATTGGACCACTTTTCTTTGGGAACATGGGAAATTGCATCATAACCATATATATGCAAATGTGAATAATCAATTGGCTTACCACACTAAACCTCCTATAGAATCTTTCCATCCAACACAGTTGTATGTGATATATTAATAAGATATGTAGTTGTATTAATATCCTCTTCCAAAAATCCATTATCCAACTCAGGTGCACTAAGCATGCTTCTTGGATTGCTTATTATTGTGTAATTCATCATCCCAGCCACACCATTTTGTTGTGGTGTATATACAACAATATTCTAGTGCTTAATTCTTTCTTGTATACAAAATTTATCAAATTCCTTAAAGCAATATTATCCTCCATTATCAGGTCTGAGATAAAATATAATTTCCCAAAATTTTCTCTACTCGTGCCTTGAACTCTTTAAATTTATCGAAGAGTGCTTCTAACATATTTTGTAGAAATTATGCCCAAAATCTTTTAGAATATCATTTTTAAAAGTTAGAAAATATCTATCACCATTTATATATAGAGTGGGGACTAAGTCCAAATATATTATAATGAATAAGTTTCAAAAGATCACAACTTTTATCAGATCTTTCAATAAACCAAACTATCTTTGTTTACAAAAAATATAGTGCTTGCACAAGTCTAAATCATAGGACTTAATCCTAGAAAGGATACCTCGGTCATGCATAGTTTTCAAACATTTGTCACTCATATGTCCAAGTTGTTGATGCCACAAAATAAATGCTTGTAGAACATTTCATGAGTACGTTGTTGGTGCATGATTTTTTTTTTTTTTATCACTGCAAAAATGATACAAAGTCTCACAAGATCCTCCTTTTTTAACCATTCCATAGGGATCCTTTGGTAATTTTGCATCAATTTTCACCAAAGGTAGTAGAATAACCCAACTTATTCATCATCTTGATTGATAGAAAATTCTTCTATAGATATAGTACATGTCGTATGCCACACAAGTTCCTTTATTTGCAATCGTCTAGATTGATCTTAATGTCCTCTCTTTCCAAAATTTTTAAGGGATGATCATCATTCAAGTATACCATTCTACCACTATAAAGTTGATATTTGAAAAACTAGTTTCTATGTGGAGAAATGTGGAAAGATGCACTCGAGTAAAAAACCCAAACATATAACAGAGATCTCTTATAACTAACACATAAAATGTCACATGTTGTTGTCTCTTATGAATATATTGTACTAGATTCACTGATGGTTGATATGGTTTTTCATCCTTGTTTTCCTTCTTCAAGTACCAACAATTCTTCCTTGAGTGACCTGGTTTCCAACAGTTCCAACACTTCCTTTTCTTACATCCTACGGATCTGAATATGGAATGTGATCTCCCTTGTTGACCCTTTTCGTTATATTTCTCTCAAAGATAGGGCTTCACCAGTAGCAGAATCAAGAGACTATTTTCACCTAAACTCTTCTCCCATCAGAGCAACTACCACATCATCAAATTTCATAGTTCCTGATGATGAGTTGGGGATGGTCACCACCATATGATCCTAGGTATTCGGGAGGGAACAAACTACAATGATCTCTCTATACTCATCCTCCACATTTACACCAACCAAGGGTAGTTTGTTGATTAGGGTATTAAAGTCGTTTAGATGATATACCACATTTGAACCATCCTTCATCCTCATATGAAAATTATGTTTCTTAAGGAAAACCTTATTTGTTGCTAATTTAGTCTCATACATGTTTCCAAGTTTCTCCCAAACGGATTCTACCGTATTTGTTTAGCAACATTGAATAAGATAGTGCCTATCAAGAAAACATGAACTGTAAAAACTATCTTTCTATTTAGCTTTATCCAATCCTCATCTGTCATGCCACTTGATTTTTTCACGGACCCTTTAAAGATTGGGGATTGGTCATTATGAACTAACAAATTCTACAACTTCATCTTCCATAAGGAGAAATTATTGACATCAAACTTCTCAATTTTGAACTTAGTTAAACCTCTAGTCATTATTGCAACTCCCACTGATAGAAAACTCTACTTGTATTTTTTTAGGCTTTGATACCAAATATTTGAAAAATATAAAAAATAGAAGCAATCATCAATACAATAGAACATGATATTTACATGGAAACCCTACTGTATGTAGGTAATTACTCAGGGGTGTGTGCATGCTAATGAGGGTCTCTTTTGACACGTTAGATGTAATAGAAAACTGAAAAAATAGGCATCCATCAACTTACATGGATATTTTGAGACACTTACACAATGAATCTTGTGATGAGTAAAAAAACAAAATGTAGGAAATTGAATGAAGTTTCCAAATATATAATTTTTTTCTATTGAAAATGTTCTTAACTATAAGAAGTTAGATATTTTTTAATGTGAACTTTTCAATTTTGGGACAAATTATAAGGTATATGTTTTTGTGGGTGCAACCTTTGAGTGACTAAATGATGCAATAAACTTATGAAAACTGGCAGACATATAGAGACCAGATAGTACTAGTGCGTGACTATTTTTCCAATAATAATAATAATATTTTTTTTTAATGGTATAAATGATCAAACCTCGAAAACGGTATGTCAATTATGGGTGCATTGTTTGAATGTATTCATGCAATTATTTGGAAATGGTTTCTTTATAGCATGTATAGGTTGGTGTTTTTTAGTGCACCATAAAAAAAATGGTTTAGAAATGAAAGAGTTACGGATGAAACACTAACAATGTGTTTTTTGAGTTAAGGAGTGATGACAAAAGATAAATAAGAAAAAAAATAGAATATATATATATATATATTTGTTAAAAATACATATGTGAAATCTACAAAAAAACCATATCTGTTTTTAAAATTTCATAAAAAAATGGAGGTGTGTAGCATACTGTAACCAATGGATAAACATGAGCATATTGAAAATTTGGATATAATGCTCAATTAGCCATGGCTTATCATACTCCAAGGCATAGGCATGATGAATCTGAAGCAAAGTTCAAAGCAGACACATAGGCATAAGAATGCCACGCTAGCATGGGTGGTGGCTCGGCCATAGTGGAAATAAATGCACTCGTGTTTTGTTTAAATTCAATTATGTGTTCTCGTCAATGCTAAATGCGTGCACATTATATTATTGCAAAACACGTGCGTATTTTTTAATACTATAATGTGTGCACGTTATGTAAGCATATAACATTAGATTTGACTACATTGTCAATTATAACAATACATTTATTATTTTATGTATGTCTCCCCATGCTACTAACACCCCCCCCACTCTCTCTTTCTCTCACTCACACACACACACACACA
>LPNX010400869.1:623552-688552 GCA_001517045.1 Pseudotsuga menziesii
AACATCCCTTGAGTTTTAAAACAATATCGTTAGGTTGAAGAGAGGGGGGGTGTTAAGGCGCTAAGACTTAGGGAGTGCTTTTTAAATCCCCCTAAACATTGAATGATCCCTTAGCCGTCGAACAACCTTCTTAAATGATCCTAAACACTATTCGATCATAATGCATACATGTTATATGTGGTAAAAATGTGCTTGTGTTTTTGTTAATAATAGCCTGTGCACGTTATTTCTTAGTATAAACAACAACAATCCATGTTTGAGAAACACTCTATAAGATTTCAAGCATGTTTCATAGTCCACGCACAATTTTAGGTTGCAGACAATGCGTTCATTCTCCTCTTCACCAGATTATCACACAAAATTTTGTTTTTAACATCAAGCATCTCTATCACAAGTGTCTAAGGATTTCTTGGAGCATGGTATACATTGAGGAGTAAGAAACAAAGAATTAATTAAGAAAGAAAGAAACCAATTGAGAAAGAAAGAAATGAAGATTGGGATCTCCCATTGAGGAGCACCATAGAGCATCTCCACCGCTGTTTTTCTTGCAATTGAGGAGCTAGAAAAGGCAGCATTAACTTGGTCATTATGGTGGAGTATGTAGACACAATTGAGCAAGAAAGAAACCAAGCTTGGGGAATCTCCCATTCAGGAGCACCATACAACATCTCTACCATTGTTTTTCTTGCAATTGAGGAGCTAGCAAAGGCAACATTCTTCCCAATCTTCCCCCTAACTTGAGTATCTAGAAATAATTGAGCAAGAAAGAAACCAAGCTTGGGGAGTCTCCCATTAAAGAGTACCATTGACCAACTCCACCATTTTTTTCTTGCATTTGAGGAGCTAGAAAAGGAAACATTTTTCCCAATCTTCCCCTTGATTTGAGTATCTAGACACAATTGAGAAAAAAAGAGACCAAGATTGGGGAGTCTCCCATTAAAGAGAACAAATTGACCATATCCACCATTTTTTTCTTGCGTTTGAGGGGAATCAAAGAAAATATTTCATTGGTCATTGTGGTGGATTATCTAGACACTTGATTGTTAAAGAAAGAAATCAAGCTTGGGTAATCTCCCATTGAGGAACATTATATATCATTGATCATTATGGTGATGGGAAATTCACGCAATAAAGCAAGAAAATAGGCAAGGAAGATGATTCCCAATGAAATACTTGAAGAAAATAGAGAAAAGAAAATAAATGACATGACCAATCGAAGAGGGTCTATGGAAACTCAACCAATTTGGGTTGTAGAGGATTCCACCGTTCTTCCTACCAATCCAAAACAATAAATAAAAAAATCATTTGCTCGAGGGGCCTTCGGTCTCCATAACAGCTGAATAACAAGCACCACATGGCACTGACCAAGGAGTAAAATGTAGGTGCACATCAAGGCCACCTAAAACCTTTCCATATTTAGTTGGATGTGGGTGTACAAGTGAGGAATTTAGAGAGTCGTTGAATGCCGACCGTATGCTTGAAGAAGACAATGTTGGTCAAACCACCCAAGAGGATTTCCACTTACGACCGTCTAACCGACAGCAAGATACAAAAGGACATGAGGCTCACGTTCAAATTCCAGAGCAACCGGGTGATACGGTATAGGGTGCAGTTCCAACCTCCCTACCTTCATTACCAACTTCATGCCAAAGAACTCCAAAATATATATAGATCGATGAAAGTCTCATTGGTTCGCTTGAAGGTACATTGTCTAAATGCAGTATTTCATATCAATATCAACATATACTTGTCAACTATTTTGATTCTAAATGTGATGGAGATAAATGTAGATTATATATATTGCTATTAAAATCTAGGTCTATGACTGTTGTTAGGAGAAAATTAAGGGTAAAGATGATAAACAATTCTCAACCAATTTCTCATGTTGTTAGAATTTTAGTAGATGCATTTAGTACTATTGCAAATCAATATTGGTCAAAGGATCGCAATGTAGCTCGTTGTGTGTTGTCACATTCAATCATGAACAAAAGCACCAAGTCCCTTTGACTTATTAAGCCTACATCCAAACTTGTATGCTTGGATATCAAAACACTCAGTAGGTATTTTTCTAGAAGAGAACAACTTGAATTTGGTCAAAAATATGTCTAGGCCTTCATTGGTAGGTTTCCATGCTCCGATATGAGTCTCATTGATGCGGTAAAGGGGATTGTGATGGAGATTTGGTATGACAATAGTAGACCTCCATCCAACCAAAAGGATGTACTAAAATTGAGAAGGGGTTCAAGGGATCGTTAGCCCCACATTAAACATTTTCTTGACTTAACACAAACAGAATTATATGAGAGATTTAGGCATGAACATAATGAACTTAACTTGGGCCAAAGATCCTTCGAGAAATACAAACCATGGTATGTTAAAATAAAAACAACTCGTAACACATGTTGTTGTCGATATCACAATGAGTACAATTATTATTATGACACATATATAAATATATTGTGTGTATTGCATAACACTCTTGTGCAAGAATGCTCAACTATATTTCCACCAACATTATCTAGAAACTTTATTCATAGCATTTTGTGTAGAAGGATAGAATGTTGCACATTCTATCAAAGGCCTTGCGTAGATGGGACATGCCCAAGGTGTGGTGGAATGGCATTTTTTGACAAATGCATACATATGACTGATGAGCATGAAGTTGGGAGACATGAAGTGAACTTGCAGTCATTCAAATATGTCATCTATGATATCGGTGGAGGGAATGAAAGAAAAAAATACAAATGGTCAACTCTCTTGTTAGTAATGAGTTCCTGTATAGTATTTTTTTCTTCATGTATTGCCACTTCATATATGTAACAACATATTGATCTGTACGTCTTTATTGTTGATCCACCAGGTACTGGTTTGCAACTTCATGGAGGGTTTATTTGAAAATACACAACAATATATAAAGCATGTACATGTGGCTCATTGGCAACATGATCAGTTTAGAACATGCATAGATACATTTCCTATTGGACCTATATTATCAGTGGTTGATTTTGCGGAAAACTACACTCTTTAACTGCAGAACGAGATTCAGGGTCAATATTATCACTCAAACCAGGTCAGCATAATGGTCCATATCACCTATAGATATGGGGCAGATAGTACTGAGGAGAAAAGGGTTATATTGAAGAAGTATCACTTTTACATAAGTGATGAAAGGCGTTATGACTTGGATTTTGTACAACACAACTTTCAATTGTTCTACAATCACCTGAAGGATAACAATATACAGATGGAACAACCATTAGAGGAAATTTCAATTTAAAATGTGCCTTCCAAAAATAAAACAAATTCCATGTCATCATGTATTAGCCAATCAAAATTCTTTAAAGTTCAAAAAGGGAGCACCTCTTAAACAACTTTTAATATAAATTTGGGGATAGGTATCATAAAAAAACTACTTTTTGTGTTCCTATTTTCGATATATCTCCCTGTGTTTTTACTCAAATTTTGATTGGGAGAGCTAGTTGGATGCGTAATTAAATTTCGCATCCAACGAGTACCCACTCGACATACTTTTGATGGGCCCCGCTGCCCGAAAAACAAGAAATACCTGAAAAAATGTGATGATGATGTCATCATCACATTTGTTTTAGGTATTTCTTGTTTTTACGGTAGCGGGGCCCATCAAAAGTATGCCGAGTGGGTAATTCCGCATCCAACGAGCTCTCCTAATCGGAATTTGTGTAAAAACACAGGGAGATATGACGAAAATACGAACAAAAAAGTAGTTTTTTCTTTTCTTCCTCCAAAATTAATAAACATTATTTTATTATTTTATTAATTTTCCTTAGGAGGTCCATTTTGAGTTGAAATTTCCTCTAATGATTAGATTTGGTCTGATGGTTGTGTGGGGTAATTCAAAAATTCATGTGTACAAGGAAAATGCTATAGTTAAAATGTCAAACAATGCTATAGTTGAAATGTGGACAAGGAAAATCTCTTGTTTTTGTAATCCATGTAATAGTGGTGAATGGGACAATTGTGAATCCATAGATTGGGTTGACAGTTGGGATTGTGTATAAATCCCCATTGGTTAACAAATAACTGCAGAATAATCCCTGTTGGAGGAGGGCCAATTGAGTATTTCACCTAACTATGACCACATATAAGATATCGTACAACCAAGTTTGACTATTGTGTTGATAACTTTGAAATGTTTGACGACTAGTTGTGTTTAGTTATCTGACTCCTAGGTCTACACTTTATTTTATGCAGGGAACATAGACACAGCAGTTTCCCTGAGAAGCAATGAATGGCACACTGACTACTGGCTGGAACATTGCTAGGATGGGAATCAGACCCTCATTGTCTCATTAAGAGACTCCGAGAGCAATGATTTTCCAATTGGGTCAATGGTTATCAAAGTAGAATATTTGACACATGTTGACCACGCACAAAAGAAAAAGGTTATGTATTTGAATATTATAGACCAGGTCAAATCATATACCATTATACAAACCTAGTTATTGGAACAAACCTCCAACTACAAAAAATTCCAAGTAAGAACTCATCAAAGTCACGATACGTGTTTCCTTACTCCGAGAATGAGAGGCTAAAGGATATCGTTGCTATTATAGGTGATCCCGATGGTCTAGTTGAATGACCACAAGTATGTAGTCAGGTATGTGGTAGTCGCGTATTTTGGTTTCATGGTCTCATTGATTATTTATAGCTTGATAGATTTACCGCTTGATGGTCTCATTGATTATTTATTTATAGCTTGATAGATTTACCGCTTGATCTACAACTTTGATCAATTGCATAATATTCATCATGGATTTGTTGTATTATATTCATACTTGCATTACTCATGCCATATATCCCTAGACCATTATCTAGCACTCTATTTAGGATATGTCTATTGCATATGCCTTGAATCTCGAAGTTGGTCCTATAAGGACATTAGTCAACACCCAAATGTTTCATGGAACTTCCTAATGCAAGTGTTAAAAAAAAAGGTATTAAAAGCTTCCCATACTTAATAACCCTAGCCAATCCTAGCTTACAAACCCTATAGACAATTCTATTTTTTTTCTGCAAACCCTAGTTTGAATTCTAAACCATAGAAACCCTAGTTTGTATCCTAGAGATTAGTTTGTGTCAACTTCATGATCCATTGAAGGTGAGGTATAGTAGCCCCTTGTATTAGTAAACCATACTAATTGTAGCCTATGATGTAGAGTATTTTTTAACATTGTAAAATGAAGCAAAAGAGAAGTATCCACATGACATACCACATAAAGAGAACCCATTACTGACATAATACATACTTCATCAACAGCATACTACATACGACATACTACATACTAAATCGATAGTATCCATTACATGACATACTACATGAAGGGCCAATCCTAGTAACCCTAGTTTGTACCATAATTCCTAGTTTGAATTCTAAACCCTAGAAATCCTAATTTGTGTTCAAAATCCTAGAAAAAATAGTTTGTAGTCACTAACTATCAGCTATAGATCACTAGTACAATTTATTCGATGTCACCATTAATGAAAATCGCGTATCAATTGAGATGAAAGGTAATCCTAGCTTAATAACCATGTCCAATCCTAACTTACAAACCCTATAGCCAATCCTAGTAAACTTATTTTGCATTGTAAACCCTATTTTTAATTCTAAACCATAGAAATCCTAGTTCGTAGCCTAGAGGTATGAATTCTATGCCCCAAATAGGGATTCAACAGTTGTCCCTGAAAGCCTGTAGGAAGTGGGCTTCAACATGCCATAGAATGATGATCATGGCATGGATCGACAAATCGTTGAATCTATTGGATTCAGGATGAAAGGATAATTCTAGGGGTGTCTCTTTGCTCTGGGTCCATGGTCAAGGGATCATGTTTTAGGTCAATTTTGGAAACTAGGGTTTTCCTCAGTAAGGGAATGTGAAATTTTTGCACATAGGGGTCAAATTTGAAAATTCCTTAACCATGAACATGTGGCTAGTGTTCCCACTCAGAACCTCCCTAAACACACTTGCATGACCCACCAGAACCTTGTTTTGATGCAGAACTGGAATTCTATGCCCCGGGTAGGGATTCAACAAGTATCCCTAAAATCCTATAGGAGGTGGGATTCAACATGCCATAGAATGATGACCATGGATCATATTGATGAAATGTTGACTCTGTTTTATTTAGGACATTGGGATAGTGTTATGGGAGACCTTATACTCTAGGTCCATGGACAAGGGATCATGTTTTAGGTCAATTTTGGAAACTAGGGTTTTTATCAGTAAGTGAATGTGAAATTTTTGCACATAGGGGTCAACTTTGAAAATTCCTCAATTGTGAACATGTGGCAAGCATTCCCACATGAAACCTCCCAAAAAACACTTGCATGACCCACTGAAACCCCATTTTGATACATGGTTGGAATTCTATGCCCCAAGTAGGGATTCAACAGGTGTCCCTAAAAGCTTGTAGGAGGTGGGATTCAACGTGCCATAGAATGATGATCATGGCTCATATCGAAGAGCCGTCGACTTCGTTGGATTCAGGACATCATTATAGTTGTAGGGCTGGCCCTCTACTCTAGATCCATGGACAAGGGACTATTTTAGGTCAATTTTAGAAACTAGGGTTTTGCTTAGGAAGGGAATGTGAAATTTTTGCACATAGGGGTCAACTTTGAAAATTCCTTGACCGTAAATGTGTTGCTAGAATTCCAACATGGAACCTCCCTAAACATGCTTGCATGACCCACCGAAACCTTGTTTTGATGCACAGTTGGAATTCTATAAACTCAAGTTTCACATAAACCTAGCATAAACCTAGCATTTTCCACTTTAACCAAAGGAAGAGTGTCATGTTGAAAGCGATTGTAAACCATCTCATCATGAATAGTATCCCACATTTATGGTCTGTAAAACTCAAAAGGATATAACCCTTTCACATATACCTATATATTTAGCATTCTTCATATAAGACAATGTAGTGAAAAACTCTTCCTTGGATAACTCCCTATCTAAACTCTCCCTATCACCATAATAAACATTTTAGAAGACAATTCTATTATGTCATTAGCCATGTAATGGAACATGTTTTTGTTTATAAACAAATGGCCAACCTATTACGTAATTATTACAAAATATATATCTTCACACTACAAATGTTTCATAACTTATGCCATAAACATAAATTTATAAAAGAAGATTCAGAATACTACTTCTCCAATAAATTTAAACTATAATAAAATCACACATAATTTTCATTTCTTCCAAAGTTGTTCCTTGAGGTGATTCATCAAATGCCATGTACATTAAAAGAATGATAAAATAATGTGCAGAATATACAACAATAATGAATCATAACCTAATTTTTGAATCAACCTTATACTCAGATACTTTTAGGTTTGATGTGTATACCATATATTCATTATATTAAAGACATCATGCCAAACACCAATTTCATTTATGTAGACTACACAGGTGCATCACTTATGTGTGTCAACATTGTGCATCCTTTAAATGTTTGTTAGGTTGTTATGTGGGTAAGGTGCTTTTGTATTCCACTTAGTTGGTTCAATTGCTTAGGTGTCATGGGTGCTTATATGTGTTAGGTATGCTACATCTTTGTGAATACAATTTAACATTGTATATGCAATTGGATCGTGGTAAAAAACAATTTAAATGCACATTGTTTTCATTACGTTATATTGTAATTGTGCATTGTTCTCAAATTTATAACTGATATATGCATGCAATCGTAAAATCTATCAAAAATTGGGAACATTACATATATAAACATTCTTGGTCACACATGTATGATCACACTTAAAATACTAAAGCATGAAGATCTCAAGAGCCTTGATATGAAATATTTTTTATATCATGAAAGTTATAATACAAAAATAGAAGGCCCTTATATGGCCTATCGATGTACATGTATCAAAAACAACATTGATGTACATGCAAACAAAAGTACGTATTTCCTAGACCGTGCCCCTAAAATCTAACTTCCTCTTGTACAGAGAAGTACAGATTTGTTCTGAACTAAAACATCAAAACTCTAACTTTCTCTTATTTTTTCCCAACTATGCTGCTTGTTGTCTCTATCCATGACCAATGTGCATCTTTGGTGACTGCAAATCAATGATAGTATTTCTTGATCAGTTAACTGAATTAATACTCTCCAGCAATAACAAAGTTTGAAAATTTAAAATACGACTCAATTGTACATAAAACAAGCACTCAATGCATCGATCCGGGGCATAGATGCCTCTAGTGTCCTCGTCCTTGCAGAGAGTCTCTCTGTAATGCTTCTCTACGAATAAAAAAAACTATGCCAACTATCTCAACAATTATCAACATGTATATGAATGAGGAAGTACTAACCAATTATGTAAATAATGAACATCTCACCGGAAAAATTTGTGCTAGGGAATGAGACTAGGTTTCTTCAGTAGCAAGAGGAGTTGTAGGTTGAACATCAACCTCAGTCACATGTACTAAAGGACCAGGGTGTGGCGATATTCATCGAATGATAAAATAGATAGACATTGTGCATGTCCATAGACAATACAAATGAGTTGTACAATTACAAATATTCAAGTAGATGTACCTATGTGTGACTTATCCCTATTGTAGATGCAGCATCAACAACCCCGCTAAGATATGGAATGGATGACTCTACATCCTAATGTTGTAAACATGCAAAAATAACATTAAGAAAAACTAGTTGTGAAGTGAATTCAAAGCTAACCATCAAATTGCATTGGAAGTGTGTACATTACTGTGGAATCAGTCGATTAATTGTCATGGACACTCGCCCTTTTTAAGGAATAGGGTCGTCTGCTATAGACAACACGCTTATCTGCATTTGGACTATGGGGAGATCCAAACCAAAGAGGTTGTGCACGGATTTGTGATGATGTCTGTAGTCATAAAGTGTTACCATAGTTAGATATGGAGTTGAATGGATGAAATAATATGTATTGAAAAACTAACATGTTTTAATATACTTACCTCTACCTGGGACATATCTCCCCCATGGGAGGGACTTCTGCCAACAATTTCTTTCCCCTCTGTAGATCCAGATAGCATATGCAAGTCTAAAAATGATAAATATTAGCAATCTATAAAGGAGTGTACAATAATAAATTTAAATAACTTTAACAAGATTCAGTCATTAACCATGTACTTACATTCCTGAGGTAATCATAAAATCCACTTGGGGGTGATTCATTGAGATCAATGTCTCCAGCATCTTGTTCAAAATGGCGTTCCCGCAACTTCAAAAATTGTAACTATTAGACCATTTAACAATTTAATAAAGACTAACACATGCATTAACAAAATGATATGTATTAACAAAATGACACATGTTGAAATATTACCTCAGTGTTCTTTGTTTAAGCCTTGGATACAACCACATTGGTTGCATTACCACCCCCCTTAGAGGCATCAATCTCCTGTAAGAGTAAAAATTGCATATATTAAGAATCTTTTAATATGTGTACAATATGGAAAAATTAAAAATTGAACAAAAATAGATTTTCAACAATTTCCTCACCTGAACACCAGTCATTGTAGAGGTACCATGTGTTGGTCCATGACCATAATAGGATTGACCACACGTGTGGCTCGCTCTGGGGCACATGGGATGTAATTCTATCCCCACCAATAGATGGTCCTCTACCACCGGAAGCTGGTGGTTGTACCCCACCAGAGGAAGAGGGACTTGCTTGGTCAATAATTGTGGTGTGTGGGGAAATCATCTCAGCTATCGTAAAAAATACCTCGTGTGTCTGGGTAACCACATCATGTGCAAGAGGGATGTCTGTCCTCAGTAACTGGGAATGGGGTGGCATGGGGAATTCACTCAGTGAAGCCATTTCATAGCACCTTTGTTCATGGGATATTAAAGAATACCCCTAATTTCACTAGATATTGATAATCACCTACAAGATTCCTTTTGTTAATCCCCCTTCCCAATACTTATTTCCAATTTAAAAAACCCTTTTTTTATGATATATTCCCTATTTTTACTAGAATCCCCTTTTTATACCCCCAAATACGTATAAACCCCCATACCCTACTCCCCACCCCCTCAATACCTACAATATATTGAACTTATTATCACAATTAAAAAACTCCCTTTATGAATGAATGTGATAAGATATTGCTTAACAAGGTGATTACCCCATACGGGGTGGAGGTATCTGTCGAATGGAATATCTATGCCTAGCATTGGGTAGGTTTTGGGGCATCCCCCTACCAGCGCCCTGGAACCCCAACATGTCAAAATAGCTGACATGGTTTCCCATCACAAACTTTGCATAAAGTTTTCGGAGAATTTACAATGGTACTTCCCTGTTGTGTGGGGGAATATTGAAAACCATGTACCATTTGTCCATCCAATGGTCTCCAATGGGTTGACAGATGCACCGCTCAATCAAAATATGTGGTCTGCTACTCTCTAGAATGTCATTTGTCCCAGGCACTCTAAATAGTGTATATAGGTGCTCTTTTGTTATTTTGAGCTTCTTGATCTTGTTGTAGCTCAAACCATCGACATATTCTTGTCTTTTGGTTTCCTTGTACGTTTCTATTCTATAAAAAGAATCATTCGATCTACTGATCGTATCCACTATGGTCAGGAATGATGCCGACAAGGAGCATCAGAGTTCATCTCCACCCCTCTGGGAAGAACCAATCTCTCTCAGATGACCAATAACTCTCAATGTCTCTGCATTGTGGTCCATAGTAGCCACTGCAATCATAAATACAAATAAAATATCATTAGAAAAATAAACACATGGTATAATGACATCTCTAAGCAATGAAAAGTGTACAACTAATGTACGACAAATAACAACATAAACTAAATTTATAATTGTGCCAAGAGGCACTCTCCAACTCAGTATGGGGGAGATGTTGTCACGTTTATACATGACCCTTTAATAAAATAATAATAATTTTTTGAGCCAAGAGGATCTCTCCAACCCAGTATGGGGGAGATGTTGCACATTTGTACATGACCCTTTAACAAAATAATAATAAATTTTTATGCCGAGAGGCTCTCTCCAACCTAGTATGGGGGAGATGTTGTCACATTTGTACATGACGCTTTAATAAAATAATAATAAATTTTATAACCAACATGTTGGCCTACTAAATTAAAATTTATCCTTTGTATAAATAAAACAAAGGATATTATTACCCAACTACTAGTGCAAATTACTTGCCCAACCAATAGTGCAAATGTTTTTCTCTTTTAAACAAAGTTTAATTGATGGTGGTTTTCCAGAAACCATGGACTGCCTTGGGTGTTGAAAATATATAAATATTTGATTATAACTTTAGTTTAATTTATGGTAGGTTGCAAGAAACCATGGGCTTCCTTTGGTGTTGAAAATATATTAACGCAAAGTCATATCCTCATTAAAAGCATACTTTATATTTTCATCCAAAGAAGAGAGGTTTGCACCTCAAGAGATTGATCCCTCTTGGCGCTTGATAGAGCCTGGGAATTGGATCTAAGATGGTTTAAATTTTAAAATTGATCTTGAATTTTACAGTAAAGAATAAACATTTAACATTTTTTCATCTTAAATTTATGTCATAAATTCAAGCATTAATTCCAATTTCCATATGCATGTGTACGTAAAATGTCATATGTGCATATGTTGATTGGGAAGCTCCTCTATCTTATTTTAAGGCTTGGATTATGAAGTTTCATCAAAATTGTGAGGTGCTGACTAATGCCCTTGTAGGACCAACTCCTAGATTGCGGCTAGAGGCAAGGGCTAGAGCCTAGAATAGACGGCAGAAGGTGTTATTGATGAAAAAAATCCCAATATAGGCAAGGATTTTGATAGGTATGTAATTATTTGTTATAGCGTGATTTTTTTTGGACTCCAAATTCCATTTAGAAGATCTTTGTTTATATGTAATTTGGGCCATGTATGGATTCCACTTGATGTTATTTTAGTTGTATGCACTCTTTCTATATACACATGAGATACTTTTCCTAATTATGTATAGTGGCTTTTATGGTTGCAAGGTTTCCACTGGATTCTATCATGTATGATAGTATGTGATTGGCATGTAATCAAACATGACATCAACCTCCCTATGTATCTTGATGTTTGTACACAACAAGATTTGAACCTGAAATCCTACGACATCCGATGTAACATGCAAATGTGTCAGATTGAAATGATGAAAAGTAATGTACGTTTCGAATTATTTCAGCGTCGTTAAATTTCCGATGTCATTGGCGTAGGTTTTTCAATGGAGGTATTTTCGTCAGTTATGCGATAGTGGCATGTTGAATTTGCGCAGCCATGTCGTCAAATATCCAACAAGAGGGCATGGAAAATGAGATGATGATGTTGTCGGATATCCAACAAGAGGGTGTCAGATTTTCGACATGGTTGGTCAATTTTTTGAAATAATATAAAGACATATTTCAAATAGTTTGACCCATATTTCCCACGGTAACTATGTTCACATCGCTAGATATTTGATGATTGTCCAATTAGAAATTTAACCATTTTTAAACATTTTGACATGTTTTATATAAATGCAATGAACGGATTGCAGAAATTATTTATTCCTCGACGGACGGTTTTAGGAATTGTTTTATTCTTCAACGGGCGGTTGTAGGAAATTTGTTTTCTTCGACAGACATTTTGTGGGAATTTTTTTATTCTTCGACAAACCTTCGTTTGAGAAAATTGTGATGCATGGAACTTGATTTTTTAAGATTGTCAATAGTATTCATTCACAAAGTTTGTGACAAAATCTCAAATAGAAATATTCTTGATCCAAACTAAAACAATCAACAATTGCTTGCTAGACTATGGGATGCAGCGAAACGACCGGGTGATGGAAAATGTTATTGTCCATGTACTCAATGTAGGGGATTTAAGAGGAGAAGAATATTGATCTCAACATGCACAAAAGCGTTGCAGGGAACATGGACATGTTGAGGGGGGGAATGAATATTGTCCATTTGTAGGTTTAGCATTATAAACTATTTTATATTCTTTGATTTGGTAAATGTATGTATTATTTTAATATTACCTATATTAATGTATATCTATTGATGTTTCCATGTATTTATAAAGGAAAGACACCCTATGGCATATCGTCCAGAGGAAGTTCTTTCAAAACAAGTTCCAGATCAGGATCATGGAGCATCTATGTTTAATGGAGAACAAGTGAATGATCATATTGAACAAGATGATCATATTGATAACGTAGTTGAAGATGATGGTACAAATAAATTGATCTATGATTCATTTAATGTTATAATGGATGATGATGATGACGATGATAATGAAAATAGTGATGACTTTGATAATGAAAATGATATTCCTATTCTCAATAAGGCATATGAACCCCTTTATGAAGGATCCAAAACAAATCTTCTCTCTGCTATATTGTTGATAATGAACTTGAAGGTTATGAATGGTCTTTCAAACATATCAATCACAAGGATGCTAATGTATGTAAAATAATCCATCACATATATACGATCGTGATAAAGTTTATTTGTATTCCTATAATAATTGTATTGTTAATTCATTATTGATCATCATACAGATGAAGTGTGTTTCGTTAATATTATTTATTTATTACATTAACTATAATTTTTTTTGATGTAGCTTGATAGCTGAATTTTCGTTACCACCATCAAATATTTT
Source organism: Pseudotsuga menziesii (assembly GCA_001517045.1). NCBI lineage: Eukaryota > Viridiplantae > Streptophyta > Pinopsida > Pinales > Pinaceae > Pseudotsuga > Pseudotsuga menziesii. Next base: position 637,231 of record LPNX010400869.1, read on the forward strand.
ACCTCGCGCATATCGAGATTTATCTTCCATCATGAAAGAGATTGGAATGCATTATGAAGCGATTCATGCAAGCCCCGATGACCATGTTATATATTATAATCAACATGAATTTGGAACAAAATGTCTGGAATGTCATATAAGTAGATATCGAACAGATCAAGTAACAAAAAAAGTGCCTCACAAGTTTCTTCATTATATTGCCATCATTCCACATTTGCAACGATTGTTCAGGTGCAAAAACATAGTGCAATTTATGGATTACCATGCCAGGAACATAAGTCAAGATGATGTTATTCGAATTCCTGTAGATGGTTCTGCTTTTAGAGATATGGAGGAATAGTGGCCTCACTTTAAAGAAGAACCACGTAATCTTAGGATTTCTTTGGCAGCATATGGTTGCATTGAGAGAAGTGAGGTGCTTTCCAACCCAGTATGGGAGAGATGTTGTCACGTTTGTACGTGACGCTCTAATAAAATAATAATAAATTTTATACCCAACATGTCGGCCTACACAAAATTAAAATTAATAATAAGAAATAAATTTTCAATTATCCCCCAAAACAATGTCCGCCACACAAACAACCCAATATGGGGATATGTTGTAATGTTCATACCTAACAAATTAATAATAAACTAATTAATTAATTATCGGCACAAAAATGTTGAAACCATGTGCAAGGCCTCCTAAACAACCCATGGTTTTATTGTACATGATCTAGTAGGGCCTCGCAAATGGTTTTAAAACCATGTGCAAGGCATCCTAAACAACCCATGGTTTTATTGTACATGGTTTAGGAGGGTCTTGCAAATGATTTTAAAACCACATGCAAAGCCTCCTAAACAACTCATGGTTTTATTGTATATGGTTTAGGAGGGCCTTACACATGGTTTTAAAACCATGTATGAGGTATATGTTTTGAATACTAATATACTTTAATTTATTCAATACGTGAGAACCATATTAACATGATCCTAGATCTCACTTGAAGTTATATTTAGGATAGTATTAAAATGTATGTAATCTTTAGGTTTGAAACAATTTTATGTTTTCATTTAGGATAGTATTGCAAGGTTTTAAATAAGGGTTTTTAAGTTACGAGACTATGAAATATAACTATTAAAATATGGTTTTTTAATAGTTAATCATTTATAACAAAAAATATTTAAAGAAATGCATATCAATAAGTTTTTTTTTAAATTATATTTTAAATATGGTTTTAAAATATAATTGAAAATATAGTCATTTTATGAAATAGTATAATATTATAATGTTTGAATAGTAAAAATGTTTTTAAAAAATAAGGTTTTTAAAATATAATTAAAAATATAATCTATTTATGGAATAGTATAATATTAAGAAATTTAATGTTTTAATAATTATAATGTTCTAATAGTATTAATGTTTTAATAATTTAAATAATAAAAAAGTTTTTAAATCACATTTGATCCCTCTCGGTGCTTGATAAATCCTAGGATTTGGATCTACGCTGGTGTTAATCCATTTTCACAAATGAAATCCACTTACATGGTGTGGCCTATTTTTGTTATCAACAATAACATTCCTCCATGGTTGTCAATAAAGAGGGATCACATAATGTTTTCAATGATTATTCCAAGTATTTTGTGTCTACAACTGTTTTATTTCTAATGTAGTTATGGAATCTCATTTGTCATATTATGTTTCCTAATTTCATTTGTATATTTTTGTAATTTACTCTTGTGCATGGTTTATATATCTTAATGGTTCTCATAATGATATATTTTATATGTACTTCAAATCAATTAGGTAAGTTCCAAGTCAAACATGTGAATGTATATATTGAACCTCTTATAGATGAGCCACTGAAGTTATGGAATGGAATCATTATGTATGACGTATCTAGACCAAAACGACAAAGGTAATTTCAATTCCATGCAATGGTTGTATGGACAAAAAATGATGCCCCTGGGTTAACCCAATTTTGTGGTTTGCATTTTTAAGTTCCACTTTAATTGCATTTAATTATATGAAATAGTTAATATAGTTTATATATAATTATAATTGACATAGATATTCCATATCTATATATTGTATGTCTTTAGACAAAGGGTAAATTTGCATGTCCAGTTTGTGGTCCTAAGATAAAATATCTTCACTCAAAAAGCTTAAGAAAGGATTTGTTTGATGACTATAGGCATTTCATCTCTAAAAATCACAGGTATAGAACAACCGAAAAAAATATTTTCAATGGGAAGCAGGAGACTACATTAAAACCATGGAGAATGACACCTCACCTTTGGAAGATGCAATACAATAGAAATAGTCATCATGGTATGTATGGATCACCATATATGAATTGTTATGTATTTTAATTTTTATTGTGAGTTTTTTACTGTAGTGGCCATATTGATTTATGATGTAATTTATTTATAAACTAATATTCATGATTTCCATCGTGATCATGAAGGCATTAATGGGATTCCACGAGGAATGAAAAGTTATCATATACAATTCAGCAGGTTTCCCTACTATGAGCACCTACAAATTGCTCATTTGTTTGATACAATGCATATTGGAAAGATTGTGACTGAAACATTATGGAAACTACTGGAGCTAAGGAGGGAGAAAGATAAAATTCTGAAAGCTTGCAAAGACATTCAAGAAAGCAACCATGCGATGAAAGATGTCATCCAATTTCATAGAAACAGAGACCAAGTTAATATAAACTCAATTCCATGGATGTTTACGGAGCAGCAAAGCAATGTTGTCAAAGAAGTAATGTGGAAAATTAAATTTACCACTGGATTTTGTGCAAACTTGAAGAATATCATAAAAAAAAGGTGATTTTGTGGGGGTTAAAAAAACATGATTGGCACATCTTCATCAAGGTATTTATTATTGTTATGTTCATATAAAAAAAAAAATTTCATTTTATTGCACATATTTTTTTCTTGTTTTTATACTCTTTGCTTAATAAATGGCGTGGTTTTGTATATTGATACAATATGTTCTACCTCTCTCTCTCTCTCGAACAACTTCGACAACAATGTCAAACAAGTTATATATAATCTTGGTAAATACATGAGGTAACTAGCGATTAGTTGCATGTGCTTAGTGTTTCTTCAATTCTCTGTATAATTTATATTTTTTTTTTGTGTACTATTTCATGATATGTAATTTAATGTTTTTTTGTTAAACATTGTTATTGGTTTATGTCACTTGTAGAAAGAAATCCATAAAGAAGATATAAAGTATTGGAGGAGATAAATTCCTTGTCTCATGTGTGAAATGCAGAAGCATCTACATTTGGCATTTTTCAATGCACAGGAACACTACCTCATACACCAAGTTGAGAAGATTGAGTTGTGTGGACCTATGCACTCAAGGTCCATGTGGATGGTTGAGAGGCACTTGAAATTTATGAATGGTTTGGTGAGACAACGAGCACATGTTGAGGGTTCTATGATGGAAGGATATACAATATACCAAAACATGTTGTATATTAGTGAATATCTCCCTTTTTTAGTGTCAAAGCTCAATTTACGTCGCATTTGTGATCCAAACTCCAATAACAAATTTTAAGGGGAGAAACTGAAGGGGAAAGGTAGATCGAGGAAGGTGAAAGGTAATTATTAGCTAGTATATGTTTATTATATCGTTCATATTCTAATTGAATTTTCTAGTCATTGCATCAATTAAGAGCATATACTTTGTTCAGGAAATGTACACCTGTATTTCATTTTAATGATTATTGTCATCAAGCAATTGGTCGAGAATGGGATGCAATTCATTTATAAATCGCAAACAATATTGATTGGATGAAGGTATGGATTAAACAATGTGAACAATCGGGTCATGGAATATCATGGGAAGGTGTGGCTTCATTGGTAAAAGCAACACATCACAATGGAGATAGAAATCTTACAGAAATGGAAATAGATTTAGCATATGGTTTAAAAGATAAAATGGAAAGCATATTAATCAATCACTCTAAATATTTTATTTTGCAAATTACATTTTGACGTACATGTTGTTCTTTTAAATGTATTGCTGCATAACTATTGAATCATTGTGTAATATTTTCATGTATTGCTTGTTGTAGGTAAAACACCATAAGGCTATGGTCTGCAATGGTTGTAGATATCGGATAAAAAAATTGGATGAAACAAAGAAAACATCATATTGTGGAATATCTGCAGTCTTTGAGGTGACCAATGTTTCATCTAGAAGTGACAGACATCTAGAACTCTCAGAAAATTGATACTATGGGTATTTGGAAGATATTATACAGTGTGAGTTTAAATCCTTCAAGGTAGTTCTATTCGTTTTCAAATGGTACAGGTTACGATTGAATCAACATGATCCCGATAGAACTATTATTGAACATGATAATGGATTTACCATCGTAAATACAAGGTTGTTTGAGGCAGGAACGGATCCCTATGTTCTTCCAAGCCAATGTGAACATGTATTTTACTTAGAGGTTCCAGGTAAAGTGGGCTGGTCATTTGTTGTGAGACATGGTACAAGGGGAAGGTCGGTAAAGTATAACCTAGATGATGGTAATGAATAGGGTTATTTGGAAGAAGAATACAATGATGAAGAGCATGATCAACATGAGTTAGGTGGTGATGATGATCCAGCAAAATATGTCCAAGAAATAGTTGAATCAGATGATGTAGCATACAATTCCCATGAATATTATATCGACAATTAAATGAGGAGCGTAACTGACTTAGATGACTATGATGATATGGACAATCCTTACAATATTGACTCTAGATATGATGATACAGATGGTGACTTGGATGAAGAAGAAGATGACATGGATGAAGAAGATGATGAAACATATTGAAAGGTAAATATTTAATTAGACCTATTATTTTATCTTATTTTTAAAAAAAAGAGTTACTAACATCATCATCATCGCCATCATCTTCATCATCATCATATTCATGTTGATCATCATCGTCACTATCATAATCATCATCATCATCGTCAGCACCAACATCATCATCATCATCATCAAGAGCGTCATCATGATCATGATCATGATCATCATAATCATAATCAAGTACCATCATCATCATAATCATAATGATCACACTTATTATTATCATCATTGCCATCATCATCGTCATCATCTTCATCACCATCATTACCATCATGACCATCATGACCATCATCATCATCTTCATCATCATCGTCATCATCAACATCATCATCGTCATCATTATATTCATCGTCATCAACATCATAATCATCATCATCATCAACAACATCATCAACATCATCGCCATCGTCATATTCATCATCGTCATCTTCATCATCATCATCATCATCGTCGTCGTCTTCATCATCATTGTCTTTGTCATCGTCTTCATCATCATCATCATCATCACCATTCACATCACCATCGTCATCATGTTTATCATAATTGTCTTCATCATCATCATCATCATCATCTTCATCATCAACATTTTCTTCATCATCATCATTGTCTTCATCATCGTCATCATCATCATCATCTTCATCCTCATGATAATCATCATCATGATCAACATCATCATCATCATTAGCATGTTCATTATTATCGTCTTCATCATGATGATTATGATGAAGATGATCATCATTATCATCATGTTGATCGTCATCGTATTCATCATCATGATCATCATCGTCTTCATCATATTGACCCTCATCATCATCATCATCATCATCATCGTCATCGTCTCTGTCATATTGACCCTCATCATCATCATCATCATCATCGTATTCATCACCAGGATCATCACCATCATGATCATCTTCATCCTCATCGTCTTCATCACCATCCACATCACCATCATCATCATGTTGATCATCATTGTCTTCATCATCACGATCACCATCATTACCATCATAATCACCATCATCACCATCATCTTCATCATCATCATCACCATCATCATCATCTTCATCATCACCATATTCATCATCATGACCCTCATCATCATCACCATCATCATCATCATCATATGATCGTCGTCATTGTCGTCATCGTATTCATCATCATGATCACCACCATCATGATCATCGTCATCATCACCATCATCATCATCATCACCATCATCATGTTCATTATGATGATGATGATAATCATCATCATCATCGTCGTCATCGTCATCATCATCATCATCATCATCATCATCATCATGACCCTCATCATGACCACCATCATCACCGTCATCTTCATCATGTTGATCACCATCGTCTTCATCATCATGATAATTATATACATCATCGATCTTCTCCATGAAAAAAAATATAATCATGATACTTCATCAATAAGACAATTCAAAAATGCATGCGCTTATAGACATACTGGCCACTAAGTGGCTTATCTTCCTTGTCTCTAGTATGACATTGAAATTAAATTTTTATTTTTTGACATTTTTTATTATTAAGATAAAAGTGACTTTATGGCAAAGTCAAAAGTTATGAGAAAGTTAAAATTTAAGATAGATTGTATGAATAATATGATCATTCTCAATTTCAAAGTAAATATAATAACAATGACCAATTTTGTGAAAATAAACATAAAAAAGTTAATCAAAGTATTATTTGTTAACTTTTTATATTAAATGTTTATTTTGTGAAATACTTTTTAATAATTTTATAACTAATTATTTTAGAAATTCGAAGATCAATAATAAATATATTAGAAGGTGGATGAGTATTAACATATAGGAAAAAGTATTACAAAATCATTGTAACATTTGAATATCAAGAATGTTAAAATATACAACCATCTTATCTTATTAAATGGATAAACTTAGGAAATGTGTTTTTATTGGACATTAAATGGATAAACTTTTTGTGAAAAATGGGTCATTGTGCTCCAATGGGACAAGCACATTGATACTTTGAAAACAAGAATGTATTAGTGCTCCATGAATTTCCTAAATTATATATATCTCTGTGTGTGGGTGTGTGTGTGTGTGTGTTTGCTTTGAAATCAAGATTAAAGATACTAGATGGGAGGTATTAGTGAAAATTGGATCATGGTGCTCCAATGTAATGTAATTGAAACCGAACTTTTAAATTGATTTTTCAGTGGTAATTAAACGTTAAATTTGAAAATTTAAATTGAAATTGAATTGCAATGTTAAATTGTAACTGAATTGCCCGCAGGGGTGTAGACCGACTGGCAAGTGTCGTGTAAATGAAGGAATGTTGTAAAGGAGGTCTCAAGTTCAAATCTCACCCTGACTTATCTGTGCCCCATGCTTGCGGGCTATGTGGACGCACTTGGGGTTATAGTGGTAGCTGACGGGATTGGACCCCATGTCACGCGAGTACCAGAACCGCCCAGTTACCGATTCCCTCAGTACAAACCAAAAAAAAAAAATTGTAACTGAATTCTAATGTGAGACTGTAATGTAATTGTAATTTAAATTTTAAATTGTAATGATGTTGACGATGATGACGATGATGATGATGATGGTAATGGCGATGATGATTGTAATGATGTTGACGATGATGAAGATGAAGATGAAGATGATGACCATGATGATGATGATGATGATGATGCTGAATATGGCACTGATGATGATGACAATGATGATGATGATGAGGGTCATGATGATGAAGATGATGATGATGAAGACGACGACGACGATGATGATGATGATGAAGATGGCGGCGACGATGATGATGATGATCTTCATGATGAGGACGATGGAAATGATGATCATGATGATGAAGACGATGATGCTCAACATGATGATGATGATGATGGTGGTGGTGGTGATGGTGATGATGGTTATGATGATGATGGTGGTGGTGGTGATGGTGATGATGGTTATGATGATGATTATGATCATGATCATGATTATCATGATGATGAAGATGATGATGATCAACATGATCATGATGATGAAGATGATAACGATCAACATGATGATGATGATGAAGATGATGGTGATCATCATCATTTCCATCATCATCAACATCATCATCATCATCACCGTCATCATCGCCATTACCATCATCATCATCATGATGACGATGACTATGATGATGATCATGATGATGAATATGATGGTGATGATGGTGAGGATGGTGATGATGATTATGATGATGATTATTGATGATGATGATGAGGGTCATGATGATAATGAAGATGAAAATGATGATGATGATCATGCCGATGATGATGATGATCTTCATGATGATAATGATGATGATGATGAGGAGGAGGAGGATCATGATGATGAAGACGATAATTACCACCGTGATGAAGATGATGGTGATGATGGTTATCATCATCATCATCGTCGTCGTCGTCGTCATCGTCATCATCATCAACATCATGTATTAAGTATTAGATGTTTTTAGGGGTTAATGGTTAATGGATGATGATGAATAAAACTTTCAACATTAAGGGTTATGATTTTTATTACTTATTAGGGGTTATAGATTTAGAGTTGAAGTATTTTATGTACTTATAGGGATTAAGGGTTAGTAATTAGGTGTTAGTAGTTAGATATTAAATATTTCTAAATATTAAATATCAATGGTTATGATGTATTATGGTTATACAGATTAGGTGTTAGTAATAAATATTTTTTTTAAATAATAAAAATCTAAAATTAAAATAGAAACCTATTAATTAAAAAAATGAAAAATGAAAAACAAAAAACAAAGACGTGGACATACCTTACCTCACTCTGTCGTTGTGAATTGTGCTAAGTTGTGCCTCCTATCATCATTGAGTGGACTATGAGCTGAATTGAGCTAAATTAAGCTGAACTATGCCTCCTCTCGCCATTGAGCGAACTGTACTGGACTCTACCTCCCGTCGCGTGGACTACGAACTCTACCTCTCATCGTTTAGTGAACTGTGGACTCCACCTCCTTTCGGTGCTAAAATGTGGACTCTGCCTACTTTGGGTAGGAACCGAAGTTGCTCCCATCATGTGGACTATGAACTCTACCTCTCATCGTTGAGTGAACTATGGACTCCACCTCCTTTTGTTTCTAAATTGTGGACTTTGCCTCCTTTGGGTAGGAACCAAATTTGCTGCAATCTATCAAGCTAGGCACATAATGCCTCCTAAATTGGTGATTTTATGTCATACCTATTATATCTTTGATTTTACTCATATTCGTTCAGGGTTTGGGGGTTACGAAATAAGTTCAATGTTTGGGTTTGGGGTTACATTTTAGGTTCATGATAATATAGTCAAGCGTCACAGAACTCAATTTGGTTAGGTTCTCTATGGAGGTCCCCGTCTTTTACACGGCAGTGAGATACATTGGCTTAGCTGCTCATCATAGGTTTTCGGAGGGTTATATAAATATCTTAGATTTTGTGTCCAGGCTCATCTATTAGCCACCCCCATGATATCTTCCAACTATAAAACAACCAATGGAAAAACACCACACATTTTTGGGGTTATTAAAACGGAAAACCAACTACATGAGCTCAACAAAGAAGGGAACATAAAATACCCATAGAGAGCATTACAACAAGAACAACAAGCCCATCACTCATCATTAGGACAGAGCAAGCACCTTCAGGGTTTGGGGGTTACGAAATAGATTCAAGGTTCAAGGTTGAATTCATTGAACAATTCTTTTTAATTCCAAAATGTTGAATTCTATGTTCAAGTTGAGGGCTTTGATGAATGTACAAATTCCTTGTTGATTGACTATCCCACCTATTACTAGCTATTTAACAAGCTATGGGAGAGAAGGTTGACTATCCCACCTGTTACTAGCTATTACATGTATATTAAAACAAGTTATGTGTATTACATTTATCACCTAATGAAGTAAGACTAATAAATACCACTCTGATTAATTACAAGGGATTCATTGGTTAAATACCACTCAGAGTAAGACTAATAAATACCAATGGTTGAATATTGGTGATAGGGTAGTGTACTTATTAGGGATTCATTTATGACATAATCATGGTAATCCAACAGCCTTATACGTAGTTGATATGTAACATGGTAGATAGAGTTTATAAACCATAGTGCCATCAAGGGTATGAGACCTCCCTTGAGGTTGTAGGGTTTACAGTCCCAAGGTATGAGCGGAACTAAGACAATGAAGATGCCCTAGGATGAATAAAGAAGCCTGCAAGGTTGTATCCAAGCTAGTAACGAGAGATCCCTGTATAGGTTATAGAAATGGAAAATGAATTTAAGGCATAGGTGTACACTAGGTTATACATTGGAGGGTTCAAGTCTCAAAGAAAAATTGTATTGTGCTTGTTGAGTCAATGCCATGGGTTTGGTAAGACTCTGCCTTGAGTTTTAGGACCTAAAATGACCCTATATTTTTCACATTGTGGATCACATAAGGAACATCCTTAATAATTTATGTTGCAATGTCCCATAAATGACCCTCTATAATAAAGTAACATATAATTATGTAAATTTTTTTTCTTTACAACATTTTTATTACATTTAAAGTGATACACCATGAGAAGGTTATAACTACGGTATATTTTAACATATGTAAATATTTTCCTTTTTTATTTTAATGAAAGATATCCAGGGCTTACTGGGCAAAGAGCAACTTAGAGTGATGAATGGGGGTGATCTTAAGAAGCTTATGAAATATCCACATGTCAAGACAGTATTATACTATTCCAAAAATGAAGGAAGTGGAGGAAACTATTCTCTAGATTTGAGCCAACATCTCCTAATTTTTAGCTACATGTGTCCTCCCAAAATACTAGAACTAAGGTAAGTTGCTTAGGACTTTATTATTTCCAATATCTCTATAAAAATGAAAAGGAGGAAAGAGGTAGGGGTTGGACGTTGGTTGGGTTACGAATAGTAATGTTGTTGGATTTTAGTTATGTGTTGTCTCTTCCCATGGACCTAACATTAATTATATTTACTCTCATTTTGACTGCTAGATTATGCTCGAAACTAATGTTACTGGTTGTTAGATGTATGGTATAAACCCATATCGAGGTTTTATCACTCTGTTTACCCACACACTTGCCCATAACAACTCAGATATTGAGGTTTTATAATTTTGATGTTTTTTTTTATCATTTTGATATTCTGATCTAGACTACAGCAAATCATTTTCATGTCACATGTTAGCTGATGCTTAGAATGTTGCACATGAAATGATCCCTAAAGGATGCCCAAAATTGAAAATAAGGATGCCTCTAATAGAGTGATTATGTTATACCCATGATATTGAGCAATAGTATTGGGTTGATTCCTATCACCGCTTATTACGTAAATATAGCATACTCTTTTATGTAACATAATCATGGTAAATATAGCATACTCTTTTATGGAACATAATCATGGTAAATATAGTATACTCTTTTATTGGTGATAGGGTAGTGTACTTATTAGGGATTCACTTATGACATAATCATGGTAATCCAACAGCCTTATACTTAGTTGATACATAACATGATAGCTAAAGTTGAACATGATCATTATTATGTATACATGGTGTTAGATTATTACAAACTCGATACTCTGCTTACTTGTACATTAATATATAGTATATATTATGGAAACATAGGTACCATTCATCATAAGTAGTGAGCTTAGAGCTTATATATGGAACTACTTGACCCTTTTAAGGTGGAGTAAGGTGAAGAGCAACATTATGGATATCGTACTTGATTCCTGGGTATTTATGTCCATATTAGGATTGTCTCTCTAATTGGGTAGTGTATAATTTAGTATTCCTATGGATACCGTAGGAATATAATAAAATTAACATTACACATATTAGGAGGATATACTATCTTTTTATATTAGGGAAACAACATATATAATGTATAGAACATGATATCCTTATATTAGAGTCATTACACTTGTACATGGTTCGTAACAAGCTAACCTCTTGCTTATGATATCAATATCATAGGAATAGAGCCAATCACATGGGGTTATACTAGTACTGTAATTTCATATGTTACCAATATAATGGAAAATTTTATGATATCATGTTCATTAACTAGAATGTTAGAATCAATACGGTATAATACTAAACAACCATAACTAAGAAGGAGTAATCATAACCAGTAGCTTGAATAATCTTACAGATATACTAAGAAGTAATGAAGCTCACTCAACCCAAAATTAGGTATGAATTCTCTCTTTTCCTACATTCATCCCAGAATTAGAATAGAATTTTGTTTTAGGGTTGCTTGAGGCCACAAAAAGACCCAAAATTTCCCATAGTGCTATAAAAAAGGTATAGGCTTACAATCTAAAAAGTAATCTTTGTCATAGGACAAATATTTCTAATCCATTTACCAATTACAAGCAATCTTTTCCATAGGACAAAGATTTCTAGAATGCCTTTGCTTGTAATTGGTAATAACCCTATTAAGTTGGATGTCTGCAAATTACATGTCTAATTAAGGGAATTTCAGCTCTAGTTAAGCCCTAAATAGGTTTTCATTAACTAGTGAGAATTTTGAATTTCCTTCCTAAGTCATTCAAATTTCCTATATGTAAATATTTACTCATTCTTTGTACAACGATGGAATAATGGGTTTCTATCAAAATAACCATGTTTAAGGGTTTCAAGGTAAATTTATAATGTGTACCCTGTGTGTGAGCCATTTTTGTTTCTTATGCTATAGATTATGTTTTGGTATTTCTTTTCTTACACAATTTTATAAAGGTTAATTGGAAGGCCCCATGGTATATTCCCACTAGTGTCATATAGAGTTCAAGGTTCCCCTTATTAGACAGAAAATACATGAGAGATGTTGAAAAGTGTAGAGGCTACTTAGAGTGACCTTTAGATAAAATAAGCATCCCTTGTAGTTACATTACAATCTTTCCAAGCCTTCTAAGAAATAATAAGAGAGTGGTCCCTATCTTAATAACTCCATTTTCCAATTGAAGTTGAAAGAAATATTGAAATTTTATTTGCTTAGAATTCACTGGACAATATTAGATTTATAGAGTTTCTTATAATATTTCAATATGCTAGAAAATCTCATTACTTTTAATCTAAATCCATTTTCCAAGGCTTACACTCTATTTACATTTCATTGTAACATAGTTTACATGTAAAAGTGACAAGTGTAAGCACAAGATGTTTAAAAAAAAAATAGAAAAAATATATTAGCGCAATTTTTTTAACACTTAAAAGATTTAAGTTTAAGTTTGCAAGCATTATTCTTGATGAATAACTTGAAGCTCATATGAGCAAGTTTGGTACTTGTAAGATGCGTGGATGCCACCTCCTTTGTACCAACAATTGAAGTAAATGTCTACACGACATAAGAATGATGAGGTTTTATGTCGTATTTCATTCCCACTTCCTTTTGACCATTAACATCCATTAATGCTCTGGGGTAGGGCTTAAGTATTCTATTTTTATTTCATTTCAGAGAGAAGGAGTAGGGTTTGTCTACAACATTATTATTCTATTTTCAAATCACAAGTTATGACACTACTTTAGATGCCTCCTATATACTCTATTATGTATGGTGGAGATCCTCTTTTAGGATACTTCCATAAGCTTAAAGGTATGCACAGAAACTGATAAAAATGCCTCTTGTAGCTTAAAATTGAAATCTATGTAGAAAAACAAAGTAAACATCACTCTAAAGTGGCTCAGGAAAATGCATGCCATACCATACATGAGAATTTATGGTTAAATCTGAAGGAACTTGGCTTAAGTATCCAAGATTTCCTGTAAAACCCATGCACACGATTTTCCAAACCAATCTCTAGATACACGCAGTTGATTCTCCAAATCAGTGCTTTCACTCTTTTTAGTGTTTTTCAACAATTCAGAAAAATGGATGCCCAGGCCTGTAGAAAGTTACAAATTGTAATCTATTCGATCCCTTTATATAATCTTATCTATTTTCCATCCAAAGTGTTGATCAGTGAATCCAACCGGCTATTGATCAATCGACTCCAGCATCGGGGAAATAGGTAAACATGAATGTAATTCTCCATTTGAAATACTTAAAATCGTACACATGTATATCGTGTAGCATAATGTTTATTTTGTTATGTATTTTTCCATTTTTATGTTTGTGTTCATGATGATAATGTTGTCTACTTTTTTTGCAGGTTGATGACCGGGGAAAGTCCCCAGCTTTTGATCAAACGACTAGAGCCTCGAGGCAACCTGTAAACCTAAATGTAACTCCACATTCTAAATACTTCAAAATTGTACACATATAAAACATGTAGCATAATGTTTATTTTTGTTATGTATTTGTTAGTTTTTACATATTGTGTTCATTGTGATAATGTTCTCTACTTTCTTTGAAGGTGGCTAATTGGGGTAACTCCCCGGCTATTGATCATAGAACACCCTCGTTTAGGCATCAAGTAAACCTAGATGCAATCCTATGACTCTATCATGAGAGACAATTTTTGTTAATATACTATTTTTGAACACACTATTGTTTCAAAGACTAATCAATGTTTTATATATTTCTGTTGCAGACAGGGGATTTGGTTTATGAAACACCATCTCAACACTCTTTACAATTTGAGGTTTCCCATTTGATGAAAGATAATGAAATTAGTGGGTCTGCAGACCTGTTGAGGGTGCTATAGAAGACCATGGAAAAACAAAATGAGGAACTGGTTCTTCTGACATTGACAGTTCCACAAACAGAAGAGACCAAATAAATGATTCCATTGTTGTTACAGAGATGTTGGCAATTGCAAGTAAGTTCTCGAATAATAATGTAAATTCATTTAGAACTTTATAATATTTAATTTTATATGCTATTGAACTTATAATACAACGTCGGTTTGAATTTACAGCAAGTTATGTAGCTTTACAGTGGTGGTCAAGGAGTTATTGGTCCCAGTGACCAGACGACTCCATGTACACCACATGATTCTCCCTTATTGTCCACTAAACAGTCAGCAAAATGCTCCGTGACACCCCCGAGGCAAGCAGAGGGTGGAGTCGATGCTGACCGACCCACAATAGATGCTGCAGAAGAAGGGGTGGATGCAGGGTTAGATAGAGAGGTGGATGCATTTCCTAGATCTTCTCATGTCAGTAGCACTGGTCCAGTAGTGACAACATTTTTGGTGAACGAAGAACTGGTTCCAATAAAGATAGAGAAGATTCCAAGTGATTATATATTGTTCAATTTAGTTTTTATAATTTGTGTCTAATATACCGATAATATTTTTTAATGTTGACTAATAATGGCATTAATGTTTTGTAGGAAATGATATATTTTATAAACATCTAAATGATTTGTCCTTGGACATCTTCAAGCCCACCATCTGCACAAGGTGGGATAAGAAGGAAAAATCTTTAAAGGATGAGCTGACTAATCGCTTGGTCGGTCTGTTCAGAAAAGATACCTTTGATACATCGAAGGTCCTACAAAAGGCTGGACAACATTTGAAGATTGTTCTAGACCAATATAAGGCTCACCTAGAAAAGAACCGTAGGTATGAGCGCCCTCCAATGATTCCATCTATGGGGTGGAAATCCCTGGTGGAATATGGAAAAGAGAAGGGTCTGAAAAAAGAAGGAAAGATACCACCAAGAACAGGGAGGCATGCAATACATTCCAAAATGTAATGGTAATCCTTATAATTATTAGTTTTATATCAAATTTGGAACATTGATTAACGTAATTCAACACTTGATTAGGTTGTTGGACACATCTAAGGCAACCAAGGCAAGAATGGAAAAAATTGGTCAACACAAGCTTGGGCCTGGTGGTTATTTGAATTTGGTGGCCCGATATGTAAGTATCTAAAACCCGAAACTGCTTCCAACTAAAATAGAGAAAATTATTTTCATTTTATTCTGGCAAAAAATATAAAATTAATGACATCATGCAAATATGCAGGCCGACCGGTTCAAAGAATTGGCCACCAAGGAATACATGAAGCTTGGCTTCGACTAGGGCTTTGACGTCGTTGTTGAACACCGAAAAAGCTTGTCTAGGAATACTGCACGATCTTCTGCTCATCCATCTGGTGTGTAGGTATATAAAAACTATATATTTTAATGATAATTTATTAATTCTCATGCAATTTATTCGTTATAAAAAATTAACATAAATTATGTATTCCCTTTTTAGCAGAAAATAATGATCTCGTTCATGTCGTGGATGCAAACCAACTAGACGAAGATCATGCTTCGATTCCTGGTAATGAATTTATTAATATGCTACTATTTTGTATATATAATTGCATATGATGAACATTAATTCTAATACTACACAATTCAACTACAGAGCATGTAGATGCAGATAACACTGAACAGGTTGAGCTTGTACAGGATAATGATGAACATGCTGATGAGCCCATGCTAGGTAAAAAAACACATTTGTAATGTTTTTCTAAATGAATTAACATAAATTAATGAAATTTTTTTGACATTATTACATAAATTCATCACCCCTCGCCGCAAGTTCAACCTTGCGAGCAGTCTAGTAGGGAGACCGAGGATCAGATTCTAGAAGATGCACTTCTGACTAAGTATTTAAATAGAAGAAAAGTAAAAGGGAAGTGACTAAAGAAATTTTGAGAAATTCTTATTTATAATAAAAAAATTTACGTGGTTTTTCCTATGTTTCATGAATAAATGGTTAAATGAATGGTTTACTGATTTATTTTATCGTCTATTGTCTAAATGAATGGTTTAATGAATGTTTTTTCCGGCTGTTGAATGATTGAATTGTTTAATGAATGATTTAATGAAAGCTTCTTTTAGCTATTGAGTGAATAATTTCTAGTAAATTGTTATTTGCAAGTATATGCATTGGATTTGGGGAATTGAGAGTGATGTGGGGGGGGGAGGGGCCATAAAAGCTTCCACCTTCACTGGGTTGGTCCCTTTCAGTAGAGAATATTAAATTATTCTCAAAACAAAGAAGAGCTCAATGAATGGTAAGGATGAATACATTAAAAACAACTATTTCTATAATTTTAGTGTTTAATTTTCACCATTGCTATTTGAATCCTCCATTGGAACTTCTTACAGATAGCGTTGAGAAACATTTTCATAGTTAAGGGGAAATAAATGGTGTTTTGATGTGATTGATGGCCTTATATCCATAGTGTTTTTGGTTCTCCATGTTTTACCAGGTGATCTATTATTAACAATTATTTTACTTGAATAGTTTAATAGTATTGTAATTTACATTGTAATCGTATTGTATTTATTTAGATTGGTTTTGTTATTTTCATAAACAAACAAAAAATTATTTGATGGGTCCTAACATGAAACTACTGCAACGAGACAAAATTTGAAGTATGTTGAATGATGTTTTGAAAGGTAAAGAAGAAGAAGACATTGCGAAGCTCCACAAATCAAGGTGTAATTATGTTTTATTTTGTTTGATTGAAATGTGTATTGGGTATTTATGCATGTGCACACATGCACATTTAGTTGATGATGATGATTACCATACATTCAGATGAACTTTGTTCTATCTTATCTAAAAACTCACCTTAAATAGTTTGATTCATCAGGTTTTTTCTATGATTGAATAACTTGGAAAAGAAACTTCTGATATTTATGAGTAAGTAAGTTCTAGAATGTAGTATTTTCACAAATATTTTTATTTATATTCCCAATTTTGAAAACCCATGCAGCAGTGTGTGAAAGTTCTGGGCACATTGGGAGCATTTCTGAGAAGCAAAAAATAGTAAAACACCTTGCGAAAGATAAAGATGACACAATCCATTGATTCATTTGATGTCTTATTATATATCTAGATACACCATTATCATAAGCAAAAGAGACAGGATTTCATATTTGTATAAGAACACGATTGCACAAGCTTACTAAGCTGGAAGTATTTTAGGTTTGTAAAAAGGACACTATTGGTTTTAAAAAAATGCATACATTTGGAACACTAGCATTTTATATGCAATACTAGGGAATTTGTTTCCCATCACCTAGAATTTGTCCAAGTTCAATAGTTAGGCTTGCTTCATGTTATTTTAGGGTCAACGCAGGTAGATGCATGCCCAAATTTCGCATAGATGCTACCCATGTTTGTATGTGAGGCATATTATTGTTCAATGTTTAGAAGATGGACAAAACTGTCATAAAATATGAATGAGGTTTATCAATATGAAAAAGAAGCTTTTCATTGTTATAGCTTGTTGTTATAAGGACCATAATTTCCGAAAACATAAGGTATAGGTGTTTTCATTGATTTTCATTTTCCAGAGGTTGCATAGAGATACCTTGAACTACACTTGTCCTAGATCGTCATCTATTTGGATTTCATGAGTAGGTGTGTATCTTCTTCAATAAGGTATTTAAATAAGACTCATTAATCTAGTATATTATCAATCACATTTTGTACCACTCAATGGTATCTAATTTTGAAGATAATAAAAATGTTGCATATACTCTTTTCTTTGCTTGACCAAATCATAAGTATTAGGATCCCTAATACAACATAACTGCAAAATTTTCTGAAATAGTTCAACTTTCTTCTCCATCGAAGGAACCTATATTAGGATGGTTGTAGTAGGGCTTTCACCCTAGCTACGAGCAAAAACGTCTACCTTCCGTCTATAGGACGGAAGGATAGGGTCCCTGTGGATGGAAGAGAAACCTGCAGGAAGGGGTTAGTGAACCATACAAAACCCTGCAATAAACTTGTTATAAATAAACTACACATACATCTAAGCTGCAAATAAAAACAAACAAAGCATGCAGATCATTATACCTAAGATCTTTAATAGAAGATGGGACACCATGCCCTAGCTCAGGAGTAGCCTCTCCTTACTGGTTTGAATGGTGTGGAGCCAAGCTCAACACACATGGGATGTGGCTAATGAATCAAATTATGGAGAGGGGTGACTGGCTTGAGAGAGGTGGGTCTCAAGGCACTCACACTGGCAAAGTAACGGTAGGCAAATGAGGAGTGTTTTGAGAGTGACCCCCACCCCTGTATTTATAGTTTTTTCTTGAGCTTTTAGGGTTTTAAGCTCTAGGTCAAGGCTTTAGCCCCTTTTTAGGGCTTTCAGCCCCTTTCTCCCATTTCTTAGCTTCTTTAGGGATTTTAAGCTCCTTTGATGGGTTTTAGCCCCTTTTTGGAGGTTTTAGCTCCTATGAGGGCTATTTTGGTTCTTTTATAGGTTTTTAAGCCTTTTTTGGTGTTTTTGAGCATTTACAAGGGTGTGGGGGTCAATGAGGGTAGTGAAATAGATGTCTTTGTGTGGTGTAGGTCATGTAGAGCTGATCGGGTAATTTTTTGGGTTAACAAGGGCCAGTGGCAATTTTGGAACCATAAATGAAATCATCCTTGTGGAGATGGAATACCAAAACAAGCGTTTTTTCAAAAATGAGACATTGATTCATACCATTGTCTAGCCAGTTTGTCTCTACAACTAGGGATTTTTCTTTTTTCCAAGAACTTGTGAGAACTTAGAAGTGCCCACTAGAAACACTTCCCATTTCTTGAGCAATGGCTATTATGCAGAAATGGGAATGGATATCAGAAATGGGATTTGGTGTGTTTTGATTTCAGGGTAGTTTTCTATCATAAATGACCTTGTTAGATGAGGTTTTTCGTAACATAGGTGATGGCTTCTTTTTGTGACAATGCTTATTTTGGATTTTAGTTTAATGGTTTTCAAGGGGCCATAACATTCTAGGTTTTGGTGAATGCAACTTCAATGATTAATTTTAGTTTCTCAATATAAAAGTTTCAAGTACATGCTCTTAATCGTTTGGATTCTAAGGGTGGAAATCAATCCAAATCCTTGCATAGATTTGACTAATAGAAGGAAGAAGGGAGTATTTCATTTTCAAATTTCAAAGTTGGGAGATATGGAAGCACCAGTGTATCTGATATTGGGGAGCTATAGCTCTCTTAATCAATTAACATCCTTGTTCAAGGACACGTGGGCCAAAAAGGGAGGGAGAACATATGTGAAGATCCATAGTTGATATACTTCCTATTATGACTCCTAAAAATATATTTATGTGAATCCATATGAATCCAAACCATTATACATAAATATGTAATGTTTCTCATGTATATAGCAAGTACGGGTGCATGCAAACAAACTTCTTGAATTCCCACCAAGGAATGTGTTTCATCTCATTTTTTTAACATGCCTAATATGTTTGTTGATGTTGCTAATGACATATTGGTATGGTTTCCTATATATCCACTTGTTGTTGATAGTTATGGTTGATAACCAAACTGCCACCGTTTCCAAGGGATGTGTTACATATCCCTTTTTTCTCATTCAAAATTCCTAGTTTGTTTGTTGATGTTATATGTCAAGGTAGAAAGGAAATAGGAAAATCAGTACTTGAGTTGATAAATAGAGTGAGTGTGGTAAAAAATGAAACTAGGGAAATACTTGTTTTACACACCAGGTACATATTAGTATGGTGGTAACATGACCAAAACCAAATTTGTTGTCGATTTTTGCTACAATAACTAGTCTCGATTCCAAAATTTAATTGTTTTCATTTTTGTATAGATTATTACTATATGACTCCCAAACTTGCTGCTCATATCTTTTTTTTGTCTTGCTTGAAGGTCGTAATTCCTCCTAGAATTTCCCGTTGGTGACTATACCTTAGTTTCATCACCTTCACTACTCAAAAGTAACCCTAATGCATTCAGATTTGTAGGCTAGATGATGTTAAACTCAAAAATACTTCCTATTGTGTTGAGAAGACCTGTTGACTACCCAGAAATGTGAGTTAACCCTTATTACCACATTTTGACACACATGCCAAACAGTGGGTAACAAGCAATTAGAAGGAAATGGTTTTTATTGGATGTATTGTAAATTATAGTTTACTAGATGTGAATCCTTTTACAGTTGATCTTCCTTCAGAGACTTCCTAGATTGTTGTTTTATGGTGGTTTTAGGGTCATGTATGCCCATAATTTCCCTTTAGTATTTCGTGCATAGATATAACCTCAAATTTAATCCAAATTTCCTTTGTAGGTCTAGTTACACCTTGTTCTATGATGAAAAGTGCCTGGAATCAATAAGAGTGGTGTTAATCAACTTCTCTTTACCATATTTTACCCATGGACTTACACATAATCGTAAATTCACCACTTCCAAGTTCTGAAGTCATGCCCAAGTTAAGGCATCAAGTTGATATTTCCCTTGTCGTGGGATCAAGATGAACAAATTACAAATCAAATCCATTATGCAAATTATAATTGGGTTGAAGAGTGCATGGTTTTTTAGGTTTGCATGTTTATAAGAATGGACTTGAGTGAAATTTAGATTTATTTCAAATGAATTGGGTAAGGTGGTGGGGTCTATGTACTTGCAAGGCCTTTGAAGTGGGAATGTCTTGATTAAGGTACACCCTAACTATTTGGGGTGTAGGAGACAATATATTCCTTCCATTTTCATCATTGTTTAACAATGGAAAATAGGGGGCAAATATACCTTTAAATAGTCCAAGTTTTAATGCATACATGCTACAATTTAATGTGGTATACTTTGCCTTATTTATTGGGAAAATGTGTTCTATAAATGGAAGGATTAAAGGATATATCCTCCTAAGATATAGGAAACTCCATGATTCCCTTTAAGATAAGTAGAAAATAGATGTTGATATAAAGCCCATGATCGAACTTGAAATGAGTGAGCCAATTCAAAGTGAGTGGTTCACAACTCTCTAACATTTGAGGATGTAGGGAAGAATCTCATGATGGAGTTTTGGATACTTGAGATGGTGGCAGGGTGAGCAACCGAACTATGTTGTGCACAAAGCATTGATGGAAACTGGTTTGCTATCTATGGATTTGGAGTGTTAAAGTAAATCTCAGATTATAATGGTCAATTAGTTGTTATACATTGGCATTAATAAATTCATTTTATGCTTTTATGCCATGTTTCACTTTATTATGTTTCTTGGTTCATTCTACATTCATAAAGTGGATTGACTTGACTCAATTGGAACACTTTATAAGAAAGATTTTTCTTCCTCATTCATGCATTACAATACAAATATCTCTTCCAAGTTAATCTTGGTTTATGTATGTGCTTGATTTCTTTGTATATTTTATCAGAGCTTAGCTAGAGCCACATAGGAGAAACTACTTGTTTTGGTCCCAAGTCTTAGCAGATTTGATTTTTTTTCAGTTGTTTGAGAGCAAATTTGATTGTTTTTCAGGTGTGAGAGTAGATCTGTCACGATTTGTGTGTTTTTCAGCTGCTTGAGAGTAGATTTGTGGTTTATTGGGTTGTTTTTCAGTACATCTGTGGTATATTGGTTTATTTTAGCAGATGTGTCAAACTATGCTTGTTAGTGGGCTGCTATCAGCAGAGTTATCATAAATATGTGTTTTTCAGTGATATGTGGATGTTATAGGTGTTTAGAGCTAGTATCCATATGTTTTTACTTTAGGATTACAGACCGAGGTAGGGAAGAACTGTATTTTCAATATTTTAATTTGTTTCAGTATATATTTTTGCATTTTTAACTGGCCTCTGTGTCCTCTTTATCCAGCATCATGTTGGAAGGAAGCCAAAGGTTTTTTGGTAAGAATTGCAATACATGGAAGCAATTTCTACAATGAATTTTCTAAAATAATTGGTCATTCCCATAAAGCTTGACATGTCATGGATTTTCTTTGATGATGGCCGATTGATAAGGGATGAAATCTTTGTTGTATTAATTTTGTGTCCATCTTGGTTCATATGGAATTCACGATACCATGAATTTTGTATGTTTGAATGTACACCTTTGCATATTCAGAAGTAGCTTCCCTTTGTTTAATGTTGAGAATACTTGCTCCAAGTGGTTCTCCCAGGTTTTACTAAAACTAGTATTACAAATGACTAAATGAGTCAACAGGTACTTGTTCATCATCCTCATGAATTTTTCAAGGGAATTAGTAAGACCAAAATGCATCATCAACCATTCAAACAATCCTTGGTGTTCTTAAAGGTTGTTTTCCACATAGCTTATGGTTTGATATGGATCTAGTGGTACCATACTTCACATCAAACTTGTTAAAATGTTTGGCTCTTTGACCTTGACTTATGAGGTCATCAATGAACAAAAATGGATATTGGTTCTCAATGGTGGTTCTATTGAAAAGCTAATTGTCCACAAATTCTTTATGTTCCATCCTTCTTTGAAGCCAAAACAATGGTTGATCCACAAGGTGACAAGCTAGGTTGAATGTGGCCCTTTCCCACCAAATATTAAATTTACCACTTGATTGCTTTATTTTCTAAAAATCAAGTTTTGCATAGTGCCTTGTTTGTTAGACCAAGCTCTTGTTGTAGTTTGATGAAGTGCTTAACTATGCAATTTGGAGCATCCATGTGCATCCTAGAAAAACTTGGAATGGACTTCCAATAATTTTTCCAGTGACTTCTTTTGTCTTCGAATCCTTGATTGGCATGCACTACTCTCTCTTCTAGTCATGTCCTCTAGTCACATGACTAGAAAAGCAAATTTCCTTGAATCATTGTTCAATCTTTGTGCTTGAACCATTGAAGCGATTGCTAAAGGTGATGGATTTTTTTTGTGATGTCATGTGTAAGATTGGACATTGTTGAACCACTCAATTCTTAATCACCAGAGTGCTTGGATTAACAGTTAAAGAAAAACTCCACAACTCAAATCTAATAGATGTGTTCTATGGCTTGTTGCAAACTAGAGATTGTTAAGCATGTGGTCTAGGAGTGAAGCGTTGCACATGTGTTTTGGGAATGAATTGCCTATGGGTATGTCATTCCATTTTATCAACCCTCTTCATTGAATCAAAAAATTTTGGAGATAGGTCGATGGTTGCACATGGAATTTCAGCAAGACCAAGATAAGCTCCCACAACAACCTTACAAAACCACATAAAGACTACTCCAAGAGAACAACTTTTGGGGAAATAGAATGAATAAACTATGCAATAAAGTTTAAGTTCTAATTTTGCAACACTCTCTACAGGAACATATATTAAATAGAATATAGTGGAAACTGACTATCACTATTATCTATCTTGTAGTGGTGCGGGGGTTGATAGGTTTGATGTTTATTTGTGTTAATCCTAGTTCTATGTCAATGATATTGTATTATGCCTCCTGAAACTTAACCTGTAAGTCTGGGAAGATATCATTTTTGTTCATGATTTCCTATATATCTTCCTTTTGGCCGAGTACTCAGTGACCTTTCATAGCATAGCACTGATTATTTGGGTTACTGTTTTGTTTGTGCTTCTATAGTATAAGATCATGCAATTTTCTTGGTGCTTTCTAAGCTCTCTAGCTGGTGTGATGATATTGATTTAATTGGAGGGGCAATTAAATTTTATAGCATAGCACTGATTATTTGGGTTATTGTTTTGTTTGTGCATCTATAGCATAATATCTTGCAATTTTCTTGGTGCTTTCTAAGCTCTCTAGTTGGTGTGATGATATTGATTTACTTTTATGGTTTCATCCCTTGAAATAAAACTTGCTAAATAGATGTCTCAAACTTATTGTTAATATGCATGGAGCACTTTGAGTTATGAATTTATCAATAACATCATGGGTACTGATAAAATATATAGGAAATACTCGAATCTATGGGCACAGTTATGCTGCTGGACTTTTTGATGTATCTACAGACCTGAATGGTCTCAAATTGAGTAGTGCTTAATTGGATGCTAAGGAGACAATATCATGTTTTTTTTCTTCATACTTTTGTTTCAAGGGTCGTTCTTCTCTATTTGTCCGACCTTTTTATACCATTTATATCACTTTCATTGTTGAAACTTGAAATCACTCATATTTGTTGATTTCTATCTAAAGAGATATATATTGTTTTAAAGTACTTTTCTATTTTTTCTTCTTCTTTTAATTAGTACAACTCTTTGTTCATTATTGTTGTGTTTTTTCTTATTCCTTTTTCCTTTTTTATTTGAAGTGGTGGTTTATTTTACACTTTTCTTGGGTAAATTTGTGCGTGAAAATATGTTAGTGGTTAATTTGAAAGCCTTATTCTACCAGCAAAGATATGGTAAAATATTGATCATTATTTCAATTAACATTATGGTTTTCCCTGATTTTGTTTTCAAACCATGTGTGTGCAGTCATTGGTGTTTATTTTGCTGAAAAAATAAATTACTATCTTGGACTGAATTGAGAGAAGTTTGCTACATAGGAGTACTTTGACAAGCATGGAGTTTTTCTATCAAATTTGTGGTCTGGTCCTCTCCTAATCATTTCAACAATAATCTTGGTATGTTTTATGAAATGATGGGAAGAACAAGTCTTAAGAAATGCTAAATCAAGTGCTCTTTTTCCAAGAAACCATATTTGAAGATCATGACAAAGATTGAATCATTTTGTTGTTTTGCATACTAATACACTAATTACATTAGCTCAACTCACTGTAAAGTGGAAAGGGTAGAACTCAGACGCCAGGCACGTGTGGCACACAAAAAAAATGAATGATTGTTGAAGAATTCATGCAGAGTAACCTTGGGGAAAGACCTAACGACATTCTTTGAAGGTTATTTTTGGATTCTTCATTCTGCGAGAGGTTTGTCTTTGAGATGAGAATTTAACCATAACATGTCATTTCTCTGTTTTTGGTTGTTAAATGATGAGCTCTGGAAAGATCTATTTTACTTATAGCATCATCTTCTTTGAAAGGTTTGCAGATAGATTAGTACTGTATGCACGTTCTTGTGCATGCTGGGGTGTGTAAGACTAGAACTTTTCTATAAAAAATTGATGTTTCCATATGAAAACTTAAATATGATAATGTAATTTTTTGTTTTGATCAAGTTGTCTTCGAATTTAAGAGGGAAGCATTTCTAATTTTCTAGCATTATAAGAGTGGGTCTATAAGTTTTGCTGACATACATCTTGCGAAGTAGTTGTCCAAAAAATTCAGTGTAGTAAGGATGATTTTATTGATTTTGTTTGGTATAATACTACAATCAACATATTGAGAAATATGGACATCAGTTTCCTGGTATGAATTTATATAACTCATACAGGTACTGAGCGGGAGGGTTTCAAGACAGTGGGTTGACAACTTGTTTCTAAAGTTTGATTTAAAAGCAAAGTTGTTGTTTTAACTACTATATTATGATCACCAAGTAATTAGAAGTACTCATCTTTGGAATTGAATGCTTGTATATATATTATTAGTTGAAATGCTTAAATTTGGATTTCCTTTGAGTGATACACCAGGGCAGCAGATAAGGGGAGGGTTAAGGCTGATTTTAATGTTTGTCACAATGCTTTATCTGTCATCTTGGGTGATATGCATTAGTATCAAGGCTGACAAGTAAAATCTAAATCTTCCAATATATGTGGAGTTTTCTTGAAACTAGTCACTTTGTGCTGCTAGGAAAGTATACGAATACACTCTCTTGCAAAAAAATCAAAATCCACTAAATGGAACCCAAGATAATCACTTTCTGTAATGTGTAGAATTCACGACTGAACAACCATTTGATATGAAATCTAAGAAGAAAGTGAAATTAACGAATACCCAAGTTGGAGGGTTAGGCCTTCTGATATAAGGTATAGCTTATTGTTGTTTGTTAGAATACCAAAAAACATTTACAGCCCACCCTCGCTGAAAATATTTACCTGTGGTAACCTTTAAAAATATATATTTTTTAACTATACAATGCCCCATCGCATTTCTGACGACTTCTGGATACATCCGACAAGGTTTCCAAATATCCAACAAGAGAAATTGTCAAAACACCGACGAGAAATCGTCACAAATTCGACGCCATCCCGTCTATTTTCTGACGACCTATGGCCTCGTCCGAAAAGGTTAGCATAGCTCCGATAAGCGAGACCGTCGAACAATCGAAGCTAGCACGTCGAAAATTCGACAAACCATTCCTCTAATTTGACGGCATAATACTGAATTTTTACATAACTTCAATGAGGATAAGTCAGGATTTCAGTGAGGATAATTCAGATTTGTGACGAGAAGAAATCGGACATTCGACGACTTAGTGGTGAAATATTTCAGCTTAGTACGTTGAAAAATCAACGGGTATTGGCTTGTCGTCGAATATCCGAGGTTATAACACCGACAACAAAAAAATGAGGTTGTCGAATAACCGACAGGGTATTGTTGAATTTCAGACATGGCAGCCGTCGGATTTTGGGCTCAAATTATGTTGTGGTAGAGCCTATTGTTGAACTTCGTTGTCTTGACCTTAACCAAAAGGTACCCTTCAGTCAAGAGGAAATATTTCTTAAACATGGGAAGCTTCTATACCTTATCTTAACACTTGGATTAGGAAGTTTCATCAAAACTATAAGGTGTTTATTAATGTTCTTCGACAACCAACTTCCATATTTTGGATAGAGGCAAGGGATTTACCATGTTTGCTTATGTATTTTAGGGAAGCTATGAATTCTACTTGATGTTTTTTAGTTGTATGCAACCTTGCAATATACTTGACAATCTAAATGCATATTTGTTAATTTTCGTTTGGATTCACAAGGATGCTTGTGATTATACATATGCAAATAGTGAAGTTGATTTGTTTTTTATGAGTAAATTGGGGTTTTGGTTTACAATGGGCATGTAAGTTACTTATGTAAACTTGCAATATACTTGAAAATAGTCAACAGTAGAAAACAACTTCAACTCCAAACTCCAAGATTTCTTTATTAAAATGCAATTGCATACTCAGTACAGACTTTAAGCATATCGGCTTCGGAGGGCGAAGCTCATCACTGCAGATATAGACTCAGAAACTACAAACTCAGAGTTTCTGGTGCAATCTTATACTGCTAAGGGAAAGATGCAGACCATACTTCTCTTGTTACAGACTCAAGACGAGAAAATACAGACTCAGACTGGGAACTCAAAGGCGCCGAGGCAACCTTCCGCTCGTTTCCCACACTCGGACTCTTACTTGCAAAGCTCCTAACACACAAAATCTATATCCTCTAATGAGCCCGAGACCCCTTACTTATACAATTTTCAGCCAGTAACCAGGTAACATATGACTGACATTAATAAGTCAATAGGTAAACCGGTGACTCAAAACTGACATTAACAGGTCAAGATTATTCATCCGGGGTGATAGGTGGGGACTACCACCGTCATTATCTCATTCCTTAGTGGTCAGTGACATGTGGGGACCTGAAATATTTATCATGATAGACTAGACTACTGTCAAAGAGTAGACAAACAATACGACTGAAAAAATACAAAGTGGAGCTATTCTGGCCCACGACGGAGTACAAAGTGGAGCATAACTGGCCCATGACAGTCTTCAGTCCTTAGGTGGTCCACCACAGCTTCCTAATCAATCATATGGATCTCGGCCTTGTAGGCAGATGCACTGATAGTGACCATTGATATTTACACCACCGCACGGACAATCCCAGTCAACTTCATCTGAATTATAATACTGGGAATCTTCAAAAGTAGGAGGATGGTCTTCAAATTTTGGCAGTGGGTACAGTAGAGGACTAAAACAACTCTCTATGTCGGACCCATGAAAGAGTTCATTTGGGACGCACAGGAATTCACCTCGGAAATGAGATTCTACCTGGAAATTTAATGGTATTTGGCGGGTATAAATCTTGGAATCTATTCTCTCTCCTTGGGCATTTCTTTTGATGTACTTCTGAGTAGTGAACACTGTGTGTTATAATATGTTATATTTTCCACCTTCATGATGGAGCATGAACTTGAACCACTGATGCTCCCGAACTGCTACTTCAATATCGACCTTCATGTGCAATATGAAATTTGCACGCCGATTTTCCCAATCAACCCTTGGACAGAATTTGTCCAATAGAATTTCAGTCCATCCGGACCATGCACCATGTTGCAGATTGCAAGGATCTGCACAGATAGCTATCTTCTTTTGTTCTCTGCAGAATCTGAGGATGAGGTTGTATGAAGTCCAGGTGAGGTTACCATCACTGATATCCACATACCAAAGTGGACCGTTTTCTTCATCATTACAGTCTAACCAGACTTCTCTGCATTTTCTTAGCTTTTCTTAGGCTCCTTCGAAGCTCCTGAATGCATCTCGCTCCCAACGCTCCATGATCTCAATCTTCATTGGTGATGATTGAATTTGCTTGATCAAGGTCAACTTGATAAACCTTTTGGCTTCATTCTTGGATGCATATTCCAACAATTTGCTTTGTTCTTCTTTAGGTATAGAGGTGTCCCAAGGTAGGAGAAACATACCATCTTTTGGTTTATCAAGTGGTGCTTTGCCATGATCTGATCTTGTCTGGCCTGGATTGGAGCTTGATGCTCCAGCAGAAAACATGCTTAAGGTTGGTTTAGCTTCTTCAGATTGCTCCTTGGTGAGCATATCAGCAAGACAATTTAAGTATCCTGGCTTATAAACAATATCAAAGTCAAAGTTACTAAGCCAAAAAAACCATTTCAAAATGCTACTGCTATTTTCAACCATTAAGTTTTCATTCTTAAATATTCCAGGCATAATCTTTAAATCTGTTCTAATGATAAATCTAATAGGTTTAAGGAATAGAATAAAATGTTGTACTATCTTTTTGATAGCAAGAATCTCTTTATGGCTGGATGGGTAATTGAGTTCAGCAGCTTTGAATGAACCTGAGCCATAACCACAGATATTTTCTTTGCCTTCTACTGTTTCGAGTAGGACTCCACCCCATGTGTGGGAGGAAGCATATGTTTCGATAATCAACTGTCTCGTTCCCTGAGGAAAATATAAAGGAGGTAGATCCAACACTTTAGCTTTCATCTTCTGAATTGCCATTGTCATTTCTGCTGACCATTTTGCTGGATTTTTCTTTAACCTTTGTTGCAGTAGGTGAATGTCAGCTGCTTGGCCTCTGTAGAAAGGCCTGATGTAGTTGAGACTCCCTAAGAATCTCTGAAGCTGGGTTTTATCCAGTATTTGGTCTGGAAATTGACTGAAGACATTGAGGACATGCTTTTGCAGAACAACTTGTCCTTTCTGGATCTTGAAGCCGAGGAACTCCATTTCAGTCTTTCCTATCTCCATTTTACTTTCAGACAGGACTAACCCATGCTTAAGGACAAGCTCATAGAAGACTTGCAAATGCTTAATATGCTCTTGCAGATTCTTTGAACAGATCAATATATCATCTATGAAAACCAATGCCCACTGTTTTTCTCTGAATATGTCCTCCATACATTTCTGAAACTCTGAAGGGGCATTATTTATTCCGAACGGCGGCACTTTCCATTGATATTGTCCATGCGGTACCATGAATGCCATTTTGTATCTATCTTCAGCTTTAATGCCAATTTGATAAAAGCCTAACTTCAGGTCAAATTTACTAAAGATAGTGCAGCCTGAAATTCTTTGCAGAAGGTTGGATTTGTCTGTAAGAGGATAGCGTACTTTCTGGAGTACTGCATTCAAAGGTTTGTAGTTAACTACTAACCTTGGATTTCCTCTTTTTACTTCAGAATGCTTGTTTCCTACGAAAGCTCTGCATTCCCATGGACTCTTTGAAGGCTCAATTAGTCCTTTTGATAAGAGATCTTTAATCTCTTTTGCACAAATTCTCTTTCAGAGGGCGACATTAATCTGGCTGATGCTTTCATTGGCTTGATTTTTTGCAGAGGGTCAAAGGGAAGAGAGACGAAATATTTTTCCCGTTTCCAGAAAGCATTAGGGCTTTCTGAACAACATTCTTTCACAAGTTTCTCAGTGATGTTGGCTAAATCTTTGCTACTATGGACTTCTGAGAAAACTTTACATCTTTCCATTTTTGACAACTGTGCAGGGTTAGGATTATGTTCTGATTTCTGTACAATAGTATGACATTTAGGAGTAGAATGGAAAAAGATTGGAAGCTCTACAGACTGATGGTTTATAATACAGTAGAATGTCATTTTCTTTATATCGACAGAGAATGGACTAACTCTATGCAGGAATTTTGATCCTAATATACAATCATCGCTAATGTCATCAAGCCTATATAATGTTAATTGGTCATTGACTCCTTTGAACTAAACTGGAAATTTTTCAGATATGGCTTTCAGAGGAACAGGGGTACCTTCAATGGCTGAGCCTTTGTCTGAGGTATTTTTCCAGTAAAAATGAGGAAGGGCCGAACCTTTAGCCAGGTTCACTTGGCATCCGGAGTCTATCATACAATCCAGGGAGTAAGGTTTAAAATAATTGGAATGGAACTGAACTTTCACGAATATTTTAGGTCCAGTAAGCATTCCTAGGTTAGGGTCAGGAGAAGGTTCTCTTACCCTTGGACTTTCTATCTCCATAGCTTGATTATAATGCTTACTCAATTCCTCATCAGAAGATTGATCTTTTTCAATCTGAATTACCTTGATCATGCTCTTAAGTTCTTCAATCTCTGCTACCAGTTGCTTCAACTGCTGTTGTTTGTCTCTGACTTGCAGTCATAGCATTTGTTCTTTATCTATCCTGTAACTTTGTCTACTTTCATGGCCATTTGGATAGCCTTTATAAATATCTACAGGATTGTAGATAACAGGGGTGACAGTGTTTGCCTTGCCTTTACCTTTATCAATCTCAAGTTGCTTAAGCAACTACTTCTTTTCTTCCTTCAATGATGCACGTAACAGATATTCAATGCTGGTGTCTCTGAAAGTTGTAGATCAATGGCTGCAATCCTCTTTTCTATGTTCTGGGGATTATTAAGTGTGAACATATACAAAGAAAAGTCAAATTCTGAGGGCTCAAACCCTCCCAAATTTGGTGCTGAATCGGATTCAGAGGAAGACGAGGAAGGATCAAATTTCTGTAAGGCGGCATGATCTGTAGCAGGATCAGGTTCAGATTCAGAATCTGAAGAGGCGTTTGACACATCAGATGGAAAAAATAATACTTCGCCAGAAGGCGACTCATCTTCTGAAGGTAGATCCCACCATCGAGGATCTAGTTTCTCGCAGAAAGAAGCAAGTCTCGGCTTGGACTTTTTCTTTGGACATTTGTTTTCCCAATGACCTTTGAGTCCACAGATAAAGCAAACTTGTTTGTCATTTTGGTGTGATCTGCGTTTAACAAACTTTCTGGGATAAGGCTTTCTAGACTGTCTGGGCATTCTGTATTTTTGCTTACTTTTCGGTTTATAAGGCTTATCTGGATAATGATATCTCAGAAAAATGGTATAAAAGCCTTTTTTCTCTTTATTTTTATGACATTTGCAGTTGTCTGCTAAATGTCCTCTGTTGTGAGCTCTGCATCCGCAATCTGGCATTTTTGACACATTTTTGCAGAACGAGGGGGAGTACATGCTCTGGTGTCTCTTAAAATATTTACTGACTCTTTTCTCCAGGCAGTGTTCTTGCCAAGTCTCTAGGATATAACTATGAAGTTGGGCTAGAGAAAGGCTTCTATAATTTATCTGTTTATCTTTCATTTATTGTTCCACTGCGTCTAGAACGTGTCCAGGGAAGCTTCTGAGATAATGCTTTAAATATGCTGGATCACCCGATTTTCCGGAAGAGATCAGTAACTTCTGCATATAGCAGAAATATTCTTCGCTCTGTGAGAGATTACATAGGTGGGAAGACATGAATAATGAGGCGAGATGTTCAGAATCTTCGCGCTCATCAGTACCATAAAATTATTTCCCTAGAGATTTTAAGATCTGCTGATCTGCATCTTCTGTTGATAACAATTCATTTCTAGCTTCCTGAGGAAGCCATCTCCACCATTCATTTGCAAGTCCAGACAGACCTACAACAATCTGGCCAGCTAATTGTTGTCCTGTAAGAGTACTATCCTGAGTTCTCTTATACAATGTCCATTGGAACAACAATTGGATAGCAGTTTTGATATCCTCTCTAGGTTGGCATTGGATGTTCAATACAGGCTGGTCAGGCATCTGTGACGCAAGATGGTTCATGGAATTTATGCCAAATTTCATTTTAAGACTAGGGGGTCTGGAGGCATTTGGCATTTGCACATCATAAGTATTTTCAGGCGGTGGATTATGAGTGGCTGAAGATTCAGCATGATGGTAAGCAGACATCATATTAAGATACTTTGGCTCTAAGGCAAGTTTGAAGGACTTAAATTGTCCTATCCATTCTTTGACTTCTTCGAAGTTAGCTTCATCTTGACCAAAATTAAATTCTGGTCTATCATCTTCATTGATGCTTAGCATGCCAAAAGACACACTGCGTTGATGTTTTCTTTCTGTATCTTTTCTTTTATGTCCTTGAGCTGCCAAAACAAAGACAGAGGGACTGAGGCCTGGAATTATTTTCTTGAGTTCTTTAGTTTGGCTGATCAACTCTTCTATTCTGGCCAATCTTCACTCAATCTTGTCAGCAGCCGTATCTACTGTGTCTTTAATCTCTGCAGAGTCTGTTAGGATGTGGTCCATTAATTCTAACTTGGTTTCGACCATGGAAACCTTTTACTTTTCTTCGATTATGGAGCTTTTAATGTTTATGAGATCAGAGGCCATATCATCTATGTTTTGAGCAGTCATCCTATGCTGCATATTTCCTCAATTCGCTAATTTAACCTCATCTGATACTGATTCTTCAGGACCAGAGGATTTATAAGGAAGAAATTCCTTCTTGGATGAACCATCAGCTGAATACTGACGAAAAGGGACTTCTGGCAAGTTTCTTCCAGGAAAATAAGATTTTCGGCCTTGGGAGATAGCTTCATAGGCATCATTTTGTCTGGGTAAACTGAACATACCTAGACTGGGATTTGCTTGTTGCTTTTGGTGCTGAATTTTCTGTAGGATTTTTCTGCAGGCAGGGCAGTCTTTATGCTAGCCACGGTGTTCTATTTCATAAAGGTCAGTATACGATGTTGAAGGAGACTGAGATACAGAGGAAGGACTTGTTTCTAATCTTCTTCCAGTTAGATCAGAAGATGATACTGAAGTAGATCTGATAAGTGGAGAGGAGAATTTGGGTGTAGGGGTCGGTTTTGGTAATCGAAAGGAGCTAGATTGTCTATCAAAAGTTAAGGGCTTGTTTATAATGGAATTCTTTAAAATTTCAGCATTTCTTAACTCTTTATACTTTACTTCCCATTTCTATGGGTAAGTAATTCCTGTCCATTTGAATGTAACGGGAGTGGCTTGTTTTGACTTGTCAGACTCCACCACACTTTGTAAACGTGAGCTCTGATGAACACGGGAACGAAGAGGTGGAAGTGTATCATTACCAAAACGAATACAGACAACACTTTTAAGCTGGATGATCTTGGAACCAGTCATCATATGGAACCCCTGAGGGAGAATGTAAGATTTCAAGAGATGATATATGTGAGGATCATCAAGGCTTACTGAATACTTTGGGAAAACAGTCCCGAAAATAGGACCATCATGGAGAGGAGTAGTAAAGCCACCGATAATGGCGTCTGCAAAATTACAGTGTCTGGTGTCGACTGCGACACATAGAGAAGAAACAATCAAATATGGACGGACTAAAGGTCCAAGTCCCAACTTAATGGCACCTAGGTGGGCATATTTATAACCAGATTTGATTGCCCAATCAATCTGTTGATGATCTATTAAGTTAATATGTACGGGTTCTTCGGAATCGGTAAAAGAGATATCAACAGAAGATATTTTAATTTGTGTGGCCGACTTATATTGCCACCACAGGAGCTTATACACATCAGAAGGTAATATACGAGGCAACTGCCAGTCTTGAGACGGGTTTGTATCTTGGATGTGAATGATAGAGGAATTAGAATTGGAGCATTCATTCTGGAATGAGGAACATTGGTCTGCTAATGAAACTTCGACATTTTCTTCCTGCTGACAATCTAAGCTAAGGTGAGAAATCGTGTCCATTGACGGGTCCATTTTACTGGGATCTAGTCTCACTAAGGTCTATCCAACACAGGGACTTACTTCACACTACCACGGCTGCTGCCCTTACTCACGACCACATATAAATCCCTAGACACTATCAATCCACTCAACTACCATTTCCGTAGTCTATAGAACACAATTTTTTGCTAGATTTGTAAGAGAAATATATGCTATATTATAACAGAGACCATTAAATTTTGAACAATGAACTTACAAAATGAAAGTAATAAAGACTGCTGGCTCTGATACCAACTACGCCAAGACCGAACAGTCAACAGTCGAAAACAGCTTCAACTCCAAACTCCAAGATTTCTTTATTAAAATGCAGTTGCATACTCAGTACAGACTTTAAGCAGATCGGCTTCGGAGGGCAAAGCTCATCACTGCAGATATAGACTCAGAAACTACAAACTCAGAGTTTCTGGTAGTGAATTTTGGTATGGATTCACAAGGATGTTTGTGAATATGCATGCGCAAATAGTGAAAATGATTCGTTTTTTATGAGTAAATTGAGGTTTTGGTTTCCATTGGGCATGTGAATTTTGGTATGGATTCACAAAGATTCTTGTGAATATACATATGCAAATAGTCAGAATGATTTGGTTTTTATGATTAAATTGGGGTTTTGTTTTCCATTTGGCATGTAAATTCTTTTATGGGCATATAAATTTAAAAAAAAATGGTTTAAATTCATATTAGGGCATAAAAATTATTGAATATAGGAAAATTAGCATGAGAGGATTTGGAGTAAATACCTCACAAGGAAGAGATTGATCCCCAAGATGGAGTTTGTTGTCCTTTTCTCACCCAAAATGCGTTCACCCTAGCTCATTTTGCTCCGCCTGGCCTTGTTCCAGCGCGTGGTTATGGAGAAAATGACAAATTCGACCTGTTTTAAGCATAAAACATGTTTTACATAACGCACGCACATTTTTTTACACTATAACACGAGCATGTTTTTATGCACTATAACACATGTGCATTGTTTTTAACTATCCTCATTGGAAAGCATGTTGGAAGCCTTGGGACTAGGCCTGGAAGGGTCGTGATTGCTTAGGATGATTTCTATTTTATGGATCTTGAGTGATTGACTTCACTCTACCATTGCATCTAAAAGGTCCCTCAACTTTGTCCACTCACCCTTCGCAAAAAAACATAATTTGCTTTCTTCTAATTCTCTCTTATGTTACAATGTTGAGAGGTCACTCTCCTTTTATACAATACATATGGAGTTTCCAAAAAAAACAAAAATATAATAAAAGGCCTAAATTTGTTTGTCTCTAATACTTCTCCCTCGAATCCCCATACAACTAACACAATCCCCTTTGACATCCCCACTTGTGTGTGCACCACATATGATCTTAATATTAAATAAAATCCTCTTGTATAACAAAAAGAATGCATAATCTCATTAAAAAAAAATCCGTGATAAACTATTTTAATGAAATATCATAATTACTAAATTAACTAATCATAATATTCATTTTTTATAATAGTATTTTGAAATTTTGTTTTGTGCAACTTATATTTGAATATTAAAATCAATATACACAACCTTATAATGTGTAGTTTTGGTAACATTTATTTGAGCTACTATATATTGCTTAAAACATCACTTGGGTGGCTTCAAGTAAAGCATGTTATATGGAAAGAAGCTTAAAAAATGTATATTCATCATCTAAATTCATTTAATTTATGACAAGCATTTGGATTGTCTTGAAATAAAGCATTTTACATGGAAATAGATTTTTAAAAATATAGTTTATGATAATTTTATATTTTACATTTATAGAAGTTGTTGGTGTAAAGCAAGAACTTTTTTTATTAATTTAATTATATATGTAATAAAATTTATAAATTTAATTATATAATTTTAATATAATACTCTTTTTTGTTAGTAAAGTGGTGGAACCCCTAATTAGTAGGGTTGTCATTGGCTAAGTAACCACGAACCAAGGGCATCTAAGCCGTCAAAATCACGTGGGGTTGGATTTTTTGGTATTCAACGGGATTAGAACGACCTTTCAGCTTAGGGAACGTTAAAGCGTCTTAACCATACCCAGCCACCAATTGTTCTACATCTGGCGGATATTTTAATACAATTATTAATAAATTAAATTTATAAAATTTTTAATAAATTTTTTTATTGATTATATAATTTAATTATTTTTTAATAAATGTTTAGTGCACTTCTTTTTAATAAAATTAAAGTGAGTTTTAATAGAAATTAATCATCATTACCAAAAGATAAATAAAAGGATTGTCCAATATTCTGAATATATACTAAAAAAACAACAACAATTCAACCTCCATCCATGAAAAGTGACTAGAGTACAGTATGTACAACAAACAAACCCTCAAAGGCAAATCTGCAAATTGTATGGATAGGATATGACGACTTGGAATTCCACAAACGCTGCTCATCTTCCATGGATATTAATGCGTTTGGTATCAGTTGCTTTCAGACTGGCAGCACCTTGCCAATGTTTGACTTCACATCAGTTTATATATAAACAGTAAAATGTTGCAAATGTCTGCAGAAAACTGATAATTGAAGATCATACAGCGTCTATGTGCATTTGATGTTCTAATAATTGTTTAACACGCTTTCTTTATTATTCAGCCTTTCTCTCTGCAAAGTGCAAAACACAGTGCACACGGTATTATTATTTCAAGTTGACAGTACAGTGCACACAGTATCATTATTTCAAGTTGAAATGAGTGGAGAAAACGTGGCCAAATCCCTTTGCTCAACTGTAATTATATATTGTTTGCGCATCTACAAGAAGCCGGGCCTCGTTGAACTCTGACCATCTTTCATTCTAGTTGTTATTGACACGACACTATTTCCTTCTGTCATGGTATTTCTAGGTCAAATGGGAATTTTTCTTGTCATGCTTAGTCTTTGAGTTTATCATATCATGTTTTGGCATTTATTTTTATTTTCTTTAAATTGACTTGACTTTGGCATTGGCTTTTCTCTTTCTAGTTTGAATTGGCTTGAGATTGTACTCTTGT
This sequence comes from Pseudotsuga menziesii, assembly GCA_001517045.1. Taxonomy (NCBI): domain Eukaryota; kingdom Viridiplantae; phylum Streptophyta; class Pinopsida; order Pinales; family Pinaceae; genus Pseudotsuga; species Pseudotsuga menziesii. The sequence continues at coordinate 674,974 of LPNX010400869.1, forward strand.
TGAGCAGTACGTTATACTAGTTCTCTAAACATTGGTTGATTTTTCTTTATTTTTTGGCTAGTTTTTACTAGTTTTTTTGTTATGAATCTTTACTGAATTTTCAAAATTTGCAAAAACATTGCTAGATTTTACAGACTGAGTGTTCAGGGAATTTGTGTCACCTGATTTTATTTTCGTGTTTAAAATAGTCCAACAAACAACAAAAATTACAGATTTTGTGGGTTAAATTCACTGGATTTCGAAGAAAAGTGAGCGTGAAAGTGAAAATAGTCCCCTCCTTAGACAGCTCTGAAAGTTATATGTTGCCCCTAGGAGGTAGCATTTAAACTTAATGACCTCAATAATGACCATCAACAACTTGTTAACAACCCACATGAAAGACCTCAACATGATAATCCCATTATTGTTATTTTTCAATGACAATTGTTTTTTTCAGTAGCAAAAAAGCATACTTTTGATATTATATTAAGAATAAAGAAGTACATCCTCAAAATCCATCCACCTATGCAGAGCTGGACACCACTTTACAACATTGCTTACCATGCAAAGAACCAAGTAATCATTACAACAATAGACTGACTGACCAATTTTGATCACAAAACAACAACCCAAAACAAACGATCATACAAAAAGGGACCTAAAGACACTTAGGCCTCAAAGATATTACAATGTCCATAGCTTTCTAGTTGTCCCTCAACTACCTCCTCCCAAAAAATAATACCTTCTTCAAAAGACAAGGATTTCTTTGATAGAAAGTCACAATCCTGATTATTTTCTTTTCTCTGTAAATATGTTCAATCTCCATGCTCTGAAAAGAAACTAAGAGAGATTTAGTTCTACTACACCAATTTATAAGAGAGAGAACGTGAAACCTTCCAACTTTTTTATCCCGGTTGATAATTACCAATGAGTCTTCCCAGATCTTAAACTAGACAATCCCAAAAGTAATTCAACAACTTTACAAAGGCACCATAAAGCAATGAGTTCAACTTTTGTGTAGGCACTCCTAACATAATTCAGCCTTAATCTAAAGAAGTGATCTTGGTTAATCTTAAGAATGCCTCCTGCAACACATAATCCATCTTGAGATGCTCCATGGAAGAATCCAATAGCAGAAAGAGGAAATGAACAATTCTCAACCATTCTCTTCTTAATATTGTTTTCAGTGAGCATAAAATTCCTTATAAAAACTAACAATTTTCAAGTAAATATCCCTATTACTCAACAACCAGTTGTCAAATAAAAGACCATTTATATTCTTCCGTATTCCCGAGGAAACAAAGAAAGGAAGAGTTTCATATACTTTAGACAAATTGGACAATCCAATTATTGTTATTTTTTCAATCAGTTGACATTCCATTATATTAGTATAAATCCATCTTAATCTTAGATTTATCAAGGACTTAAGAAATCTAATTTATTTAAGTGTAATTATGTTTAATATTAATTTTTTTACTTGTCTGAAAAAAGTTTGATAAATGCAACTTTAAGATGGATCTATGCTCTTTTTATTATTTTATTTTATGAGCAAATATTAAAAAAAAATAAAAAATAAAAAATAAAAATTAAACACTTTTATTTGGTTTTAATTTTTTTATTTTATGAGGTGTCTTGGATTTTTTAATTGTCTTTTATTTGGTTTAATTTTTTTATTTTATGAGAGATGAATTTTTTTAATTATTTTTTGTTTTTGGTAATATAAAATTACATTAGGTTACATAACATCTTCCCCTTGTTGAGTTGTAGAGCATCTCAACATTAAACAAATAAACCATGCAATGAATTATTATGCTATATGCTTTGCTACATTATGTAAAGAAATTGGAAAGTAGGCATATTACATTAATTTTAGGTTTAAGATAGTCATACTATGAGAGGATATTCCAACAACACACCTAAACACAATATTTGTTTAAAATAATCTCTCAGTCTCCAACTAAGTTTAAATAACCCCCATAAAAATAGAAGAAATAACAAACACTACAATTCTATTAGTATGATGAATAATCCCATACTAAAAAAATAACACAAGCAGGAGTTAATAAATCCAACACACCCTCTTAGCAAGTACTTGTCTTGATCTTTGTAGGGATTTATCTCATGACCCTCGTGAGCATATAATTCACTAGAACCACAAACTATTGAACCATATAGGGTGCCATCCATGATGTGATTCATCTATAGTGCTCCATCAAGCTACCTCATAACCATTGTAAAGGTGTAGTGCTCCATTTCCTCAAACTCCCTAATTACGAATCTTTTGAATTATTGGAAAACCATCCATGTTTAGTTGAACCTGCACTTGACCCTTTGTGAAGATGCAAATGCCTTGACTACACCTATGATTTTAAACATTCATTAGCATTTATTTCACAAACAAAGGATCACACTAACTAAAAATCACTAGTTAAATAAAATTGCTACCCATAGTGTGCAGCATAGCACAAGCAAGTTCTCCCATGCAATCAGTCAAACAATATTATATTTCCAATTTTGCACCAGCTTTTAGAAGCCTCTCGATGGAATAAACCTTCCAGAAGTTTGTTTAAGGCGACTTAGTGACAAACTATGCTCATCATGAAAACAATAACCTTCTTTCTCTCATCAATATTCACAATGTAGCTTGTTGGGAGTAATTATTTCATCAACCCCCATACCACTGAAGTCAATGGCTTCATCTCAGTTTAGTTTGTCATTTTAGTTTAGAGCAGTTTTTTTTTTTTGTAGTAGCAGGGCTTGAGGCTTATTCAATTCAAATGGCAGTGAGACAATCCATACTCACATTGAAGAAATTTGCAATCAAATAAATGGCGTTGTGTTCAGTCATGTTCTACATTCAACATTCCATTAATTTCCATTGCGTGGATCCATATTCTAAGTCCACCATCAAAAGTTTTACCCAATACGTAATTCACTATGTCATTGGTTCCCCTCTTGAATTGGAATAATTATAATACATGGTCATCATAATAAGAACATTGTTGTGTTCTAATGAGGATTTATAGAGATATGTAACATTTGGATATATATATCATGCATACATTGTAGCGGAGATGGAGTTGATGAAAGATGAATGTGACCAATTGAGGGATAATAGAAAGATAGAATATAGAGCTCTCGATCTTATTCAACAAGGCTTGGATGACTTTATTTTTCCAAAAGTGTTTAATGCATAGTTTTCAAAAATAGTTTGGGACAATTTTGAAACCAATTATCAAGGTGTATTGGTAAAGGTGGTTAAGTTACAAATTATTAAAAAAGATTTTGAAAATCTGAAAATGAAAGATAGTAAGACTATAGATCAGGTTATAAATGTTGTTAATTAGCATAAACAGTGTAGGAAAGACTTTTCATATCAAAGATTGATTAAAAAAGTACTCAAAAGTTTGCCAATAAAATATAATATAATTATTAATATAATTATAAAAAAAAATCTAAAAACATCTATAACATACCCATTGCCCTTGTACCATTTTAGAATACGGGGTAATGAATTATGATACTCACCATGCAATACATTTAGCCGAGATGCAATCATGTAAATATTATAATAGCAATAGCAATAATAAAAACATGTACCATAATCTTAACATGTTGACACCATATACATAAGTGTATTAATGAAATCTTAATAAGGCCGACAATTCATAAAGTCCATGACTCGATTTACTAAGTAGCCACTATGATCTCATTTATAATCATAAACCATAAATATAACAAACTCTATGAGAAAAAGATATTTATCATGAAATCTCCACCTTTATAGGTTTAAACAATCACATACCTAACATTAATCATAAACATATATAATAACATTTATCTTTAAAACTTTTTTACTCATAAAAATAAAATAAATATAAAAAATATTGGCTCTAATTTCTTCATTCATAAATTAAAAATAATATTTTTAAGGAAACCAATTAAATTTTTAGAAGTAATATCTTTAAGGAAATTGGTTTCCATCAAGAATTTTTTATTTAAAATTTAGATTTGAAAAGTTCTAAATAAAATTTCCAATATAAGGAACTTAATTGTGTTGAAGAGGCCCATTCTACAACCTAGGAGGGGGAGATATGTAACTCCTCTTGTGTTCATCCTAAAGATGACAAATGTCCTTTTAAAAATTAATAAAATATTTTAAAAATTAACATGTAGGCTTAAATTAGATTTAGAACATTTACAACCGTGTATATATATGTAACTACACATATTAGATTAAATCAAAATGATTACTCAACATTTGTAGTCTAAAAAGGAGTTTGCACCTTAAGATACTTGATCCCTCTCAATGTTTGGTACATCCCCTTTTAAGATGGATCTATGATGGTAAAATCTCTGTGTAGACAAATATCACACAAACTCCCAAGATTGTGTCCCAAATTGATGCATCAGTGTCATGTTTCTTCATTGTTTTGGTGTTAATATAATGACACCCAAAAAAGAAACATAAAAGGATTCTAAATTCCCTAATCTCTACCTATAAAATAGTCACACAATGATGAAGAATATACATCATTTGGAAACATGTTTGATTGTGATTGGTTATGCAAGTGAGCAAAGGTGACATGTTTGATTGTGAGTGGTTATGAGAGTGAGCAAAGGTGAGAGTGTTGTGTGTGGAGGGCCAAAGGTATAGTAAGCAATCACACTTAAGTGAGGGTTGAGGGTTGAGGTACATTGAAGAGTCATAGGTGAGGGTTGAGGGTTGAGGTATGTTGAAGAGTAATAGGTGAGTGAGTGAGGGACAAACATTATCCAATCGTAATCTACGTTGCTATCGCAACATTCAATGCCACTCAACATGATGGATAATGTTTAGTGGTGAGTGAGGTGCATTGCGAGCAATGTGAACCATGCATTGTAAGAAAATGCACATCTTGGTAACATTTAATCATCTCAACATCTTGAAAAATTGTTATCATTCATTATTTTTTGCTATAGAATTTTCCACATATGCTAACAGTGTATAATAATTACCATTTGTCCGTGATCCACTAAAACATTGATTAAAATTAAATTAAATACTAAAATATGAGACATTTTTAAACAACAAAACAATTTAACATAATATAATAGGATACTACGAATATTAATAGGTACTAGTAGTACCTTTAAACAACTCTTACATATTACTTCATTATTTGTTTGAATATATTTTAATTTTAATTTTCTTTTATATATTAAATATATAATATTGGAAAATTTATAATCTTGGCAAAAATTTCTAATCCTTCCTATTTCAGACAATGTATTTTCTTTCTCTATGTAGGAGCTTCATGGAATATTAAAACTTTGTATATAATGTTATGATAACAAATAACCAAAAAAATTGAATGGCGGAATCATACTATCCCTGCCATCTAGGTACCTAGTATTACATTAAGAGTTGACATCCATTCCCATTGCTCACAAGAATACATAGAAAAATAGAATCTTGTAGGTGTTACAATTTCTTTCCACACTAGGAATATGGAAATCCATAAGCGTTGTTATATAGAAAGACGAAATTGCTTCCATTGTGGAAATCCACAAGAATTTTTATATGGAAAGATATGGAAATCTGCTGAAACTTTTATATAAAAGTTTTTTAAGTACGACAAGTCAAACTGGGGAACTTTACATTGGATATGAGCATAAAATAAGCTTGTCAAGGGTGTATCCAACATATGGAATTGTTGGGTTTCATAATTTAAGGTCTTGGGCAGTTGGTTATCCTAGAGACCACGGAATGGTGGTTCCATTAGAGTTGGCATAGACCCAATTGTTGGTGGCCTTTTAAGATATAGGTTAAATCCTGGATTGGTTTTGATTATTCACTCATATGGATTTTACATTGTTCATCAGGTTGCAGTACCCGGGGTTAGGAAACAACCAGTCATCGGTGGTTGGATGCTCATCAAGTTGGCCTCACTAGGACCATGTGTGAGTAATGGATGACATATATCCGGGGACTCTCACAAGGTGTTATTCACCTTTTTTGGGTGAATATACATTGTGTTTGTCCTGGAATGTGAAAACTGGTGTGATTAATGTGATGCATTGTTGGATAGTATGTTGGTGGAAAGTTATTGGAGTTTAAAAGGGTGTTTGGAAGTGGTCGATGCCATTAAATATCAATCTTTTTATATGGTTGTATTGATGTAATTTCATCCTTATTTGGGATAATTATTTGAAACATGGTAGTATTGGAACCAATATTTTTATTTCATGTGGTTGTGAGAGGAGACTGTGGATCATTTATTGATTTTTTGGTGCTTCATTAGCAATCTCTGGGTTTTGTGCAGACATCTATAACGTTGCACAAGACTGGTCTCACGCATCACTATCTTTGTATTTCCAATCTTGGATTCATAATAATAGGGATTGGGTTGAGTTTCCCAACTACATCTATTGGGAAATATGGAAAGTTAATCTATGTTATAACTACAAATAAACATTAAATTAAGCTCACAACGAACAACACCATACAAAACATCATCATCTCATGTGGTCAAACTCCAGAGGGGAAACATCCACGCAGGAAAAGTATTGAAGCTCATGAATGAATAAGGAGAGATTACATGGCGGGCCTCAGCCTCATAGACAACTCAATAAATTGCATATCCCAACCATGCACTATATACTTCATGAAAGAAGTTACATATTGAGTAAACTGTTGTTGGTTATGCCTGTTATGAGAAACTTCTCGTAAACATCCGTAATGAGAAACCTCCCGTAAACACAGTAGTTTAGTTGTCATTTAAAAACCTCCACCTTGACAACAAAATTTACAAATACTTTTCCCAAGACTATTTATCACCTTTTTTTCAAACCAAAAGAAGCTACACACCATCTTAATTTCTCTAACAATACTGGTTTTGTGATCATATCTATACAATTTTCTTGAGTATGGACCTTTTACAGATCTACTCCACCTTCACTAATGGCTTATCTTACAAAATGATATTTTACATCAAAATGTTTAGTCTTAATATGATAAACAAAATTTGTAGCCAAATTAATATCACTTTGACTATGACAGAAGACAGGCACAATGGTTTGCATCTGTCCAATTTATCTAAGCAACCCTCTCAGCCAAATTGCCTCTTTGCAAGCATGTGAGGCAGCAATGTATTCAACCTTTGTAGTTGATAAATAAACCGTTTCTTGAAGCTTTGAAATCCAACTTATAGCTCCACCTGCAAGAGTAAATACATAACATGATGTAGACCTTCTCTTGTCCAAATCACCTGCGAAACTTGAATCAACAAAACCACACACAAAATCGCCATTTTTATTAAAGGTGATACAATAGTCACTTGTGCCTCTTAGATACCGAAGCACCCATTCCATTGCATTCCAATATTCTTTTTTCGGATTGGCCATGTACTTACTAACAACACCTACTACATGTGAAATATCATGTCTAGTACACACCATTGCATACATTAAACATCCTACTATTTTGGCATATGGTACACGAGACATATAATCATTTTCTTCAACACTACTAGGACATAAATGTTTAAAATGGGAATCCAAAGGAACATTCACAGGCTTTTCCTTATTCATTTTGAATATTTCAAGTATTTTCTCAACATGCTTCTCCTGTGAAAAAACTAAGCTTACCATTTCTTCTGTCTCTATGTATCTCAATACCCGATATGTTTTGGAGCTCCAAGATCCTTCAGATCAAAAGTCCTATCCATTTGATCCTTCAACTTGTTAATCTTGTCCATTCTTTTGCTTACAATAAGCATATCATCAACATACAATAGTAACATAATGAATATATCATTCAATTTTTTGAAGTATAAACAATGATCATACTCACTTCTAGTATAACCTTGGCTCACCATGAAAGAATCGAACTTATTGTACCATTTCCTAGGTGATTATTTTAGGCCATACAATGATTTCTTGAGCTTTCAAACTAATCTACCTTTATGATGATGTACAAAACCTTCTGGTTGTTCCATATAATTCTCCTCATCTAAATATCCATGTAAGAAAGTTGTCTTAACATCTAGTTTCTCTAACTCCAAATCAAGCAATGCAACTAATGCTAACACAATACGAATAGATACAAGCTTGACAACTGGTGAAAAAATCTCATGATAGTCTATACCATGTCTATACCTTCCATGTGAGAATACCCTTTTGCAACCAATATGGGTTTATATCTTTCAACCTTACCATCAACTCCTTTCTTCAATTTGAAGACCCACTTACATCCAACAATTTTTCTATCTTTGGGGAGTTCAACCAATTCCCATGTCTTCTTTTTCTCCAGAGAATCCATTTATTCTTTCATTGCCATCTTCCATTTATCATTGTCAACACAATCAGTGGCTTCTTTAAAACATGAAGGTTCTCCATCATCAGTAAATAAAGCATACGAAACAAAATCAGGATACCTCTTAGAAGGATTTCTCTCCCTTGATGATCTTCTTGGTGTAGGCTGTGGGATTTCCACATTTTCTTTAATTTCTTCATCTTCTATGACTTCTCTCTCACCATAGACTTCTTCTTGTTTCTTTGAGTCATGAGAATATTGGTTCTCAACCTGAATTAGTTGTTTTGATATTACTTTTTCCTATTCCAAATCAACTCTTACATTTTTGGATTTAATCAGAGAAGATTCGTCAAAAATTACATCTTTGCTAATGACAATTTTGTGGGAAGTGGGATCCCACAATCTATATCCTTTCGCTACATCATCATATATTCCAAAATAAATGCACTTATTTGATCTAGGGTCTAACTTAGAATGCTAATTTTTAGGAGTAAGTGCATAAGATTCACAACGAAAGATTTTCAAATTCGAATCATCACAAGAATGATCTTTCCATGCCTCTTCCATAATTTTACAATCTATTGCCATTGATGGTGACCGATTTATTAGATACCAAGTAGTAGAAACTGCTTCTTCCCACAACTCTTGCCCCAAATTAGCATTACTAAGAATGCTCCTTGTTCTTTCTATTAGATTCATGTTCATGCATTCTGCAACACTATTTTGCTGAGGAGTGTATAGATTTGTTTTGTGTCTAAAAATCCATTCATATTTACAATATTTTTCAAACTCCAAAGAAGTAAATTCACCTCCAGTATCTGTTCTTACACACTTGATTGTCCTTCCAATTATTTTTTCCACCATAACTCTAAATTGTTTAAGCATGTTAAACAAATCAACTTTTCTTTTAAGGACATAGACCCACACCTTTCTATAAAAATCATCTAAAATAATACATAATATTTTTCTCCCCCAATGGGAAATGGTAGGAGACGGACCCCACAAATTAGAATGAATGTAGTCAAGAAAACGTTTACTAACATGACTACCTACTTTAAAATTTTGTCTACACTGCTTTCTAAATATACAATGTTTACAAAACATCAAGTTCAGATGTTTCAAATTTGGAAGAAATTTACGATTCATTAATACCTGAAGTCCTTTTTCACTCATATGACCAATACGCTGATTCCATAGTTGAGTGGATCTTGACTCTTCTTCAGATACTAATGTAGTACCATTAAATTTTGTCCTTCCAACCAATTTGTAAAGGTTTCCTGTCCTATGTGCCTTCATGACCACTAAAGCACCCTTGGAAACTTTTAGAGTTCCATCAAAACCTGTAAACTTATGACCACAAGAATCCAAAACTCCCATATAAATTAAAAATTTTCTTTAACTCATGTACATGTCTAACATTTGTAAGTGTTCTTATAACTCCATCAAACATTTTAATTTTAACACTTCCAACCCCAACAGTTTTACATGCATGATTGTCTCCTAAAAGAACTATTTCATCATTAACTGTTTGATAGGAAGTAAACTAATCTTTATGAGGACAATTATGGTGCAAAGCACTAGAATCTAATAGCCATTCCTGATTATATTCAAAAATATTTCAAATAGACAAGACCTCATCAATCATACCTAAATCAAAATACTTAATTGAATTTTCCTCTGACTTTGAGTCATCTTATTGGATTCTTGTCTCTTCCAACAGTCCTTCTTGAGATGACTAGTCTTGTTACAATACCAACATTTTAATTTTTTCTTTCTGCCCTTCGATTTAGACATGGAAGTACCTCTTGACTTTTCTCCTTTCTCTTTCGATCGATCTCTAACGACCAATTTTTTGGCGAAGAGGTTTCAAGACTAGATTTCTTCCTTAATTCCTCATACAATAATGCTCCAACCACATTGTCAAATTCTAAAGTATCAGTTGTACTAATGCTAATGGAAGAAACTACTTGACCCCAAGACTCAGGTAAAGTACATAAGATATTGACTATTATATCTTCATCATCAATTTTAACATCCATACTACTCAAACTGACAAATAAGAGTATTAAAAACATTCAAATAATTTGCTATTTTCGTACCTTCTTTCATTCTCATACCATACAGCTGTCGCTTCAAGTAAATCGTCTTTGTCAGTGATTTGGTCATATACAGACTTTCTAACTTGTTCCCTAGGCTTGCTTCTAATATCTCTCCAATAATGTTGAACAACACATCATCTTCAAGACATAATCGAATTGTGCTTAGAGCTTTGGCATCTAAATCATCTCATTCATCATTTGTCATGGTTAGAGGTTTTTTTCTTTTTCTGTCTAAGGCTCTTTGTAACCCCTATTGAACTAATAAATCCCGTATATTTAAATTCCATAGTTCAAAATAATTTTTACCATTAAATTTTTCAATCTTAAGCTTTATGCTAGACATTATTAAAAATATATATATTTTCCCGAACAAAATATTCTACAATATAAACAACACTATATTTTCCTGTACTACTAATAAATAGTCTTGGCTTGACTCTTGTTTTTTTTTAAATATATATATATATCTAGACTTCCAATAAAAAAATAGCACAAGTTCTTTTTTAATTACCATTGTTTCCCAGTAGCTTCCTCTTCGCGGCTCTTCTCCATGCGCAGGAGCAATCGACACTCTCTCATTTTTTTTAGACATCAGGTCTCCTCCATGCTGGTTTCTCTAGCAAATGGCAATGGTTTCTTTAGCAAATGACATCGGGTTTCCTCTCCTCCACCCAGCTCTTCCTCCTCCATGGGATGATAGCAGCAGCATTGTCAATCTCAATGATGATAGCCTACTCTCCACGTCTGCTATGCCCCATGTTTCTTTTGTCCACACAATAGACATCAATGCAAGCCTCACTTCTCTTTGTCCAGGAAACAAGCAGCAATGGGTATCTCCATGCATACTAGTGGCTTTCTGATTTCTCCACCTTCTCTACGCACAGGTTTTCACCATAGTTCTCCTATCCTCCTCTACGCACAGGTGTTCACCACATTTCTCCATGCCTCCACTTCTTCAGTCTCTCCAATGGCACCATGAATCACGTCTTCCAGCAACAACAAATTATATGGAGTCAATTCCCAAGCGATTCTTCTCTCTACGAGTAGAAAGAAGCAGTGGTCTTCTCTTCTACTGTGGGTCAACTTCATGGCCTTACAGGTGCAATGGATCTTCTCCATGGTGTGGAAATGACACATCCAATGATCCGACAATCAGATTCTTCTTTTTCAAGGGTTTGATACAACTTGCTATAAATACAGAGACACATTAACTTAAGCTCACAATGAACAACACCATACAAAACACCGACATTTCATGTGGTAAAACCCCGGTGGGGAAACATCCATGCAAGAAAAGTATTGAATCTCATTAATGAAGAAGGATAGATTACGTTATGGGACTCACCCTCACAGACAACTCAATAAATTATGTATCCCAACCATGCACTATATACTTCATGAAAGAAGTTACATGAGTAAACCGTTGTCGATTATGCCCTCTATGAGAAACTTCCCATAAACACCCATAATGAGAAACCTCCCATAAACAAATTAGTTTAGTTTTCATTTACAATCTAACATATTACTTTTTGATGGTCCCAACAGTCTTATCAGTCTTGTGGGTAATAGAGTGTGCTAAGAATAGTAATTAACTCTCGCTTTAGCTTTAGTTCTATAAATAGAAGTCAAGTTAATAAAGAATGCAAAAGCATAAATCATAAAGCACACATGCATGAGCTAGGTAAGGGTCTTAGTTTTTCCAATAAGTGTTTAAATAGACCTTCAGAAATTTCAATTGTAAAGCATCAATTTGACTCCTTTTGTTTATCAATAAAGATTGAATAGGTGTAGCTCATTTTGCATAATCTTTGTGTTAAATCCTGCCTCCAACCTTGAGATTGGTTTTAGAGAAAGGAAGAAGTTTGATGGGAGAAAGTAAAAAAATTCTAGAGAGTGCAAGAGAAATATTGGTTTCGAAGAAATTTCAAAGAAAAATTTCACCCTTGGGACAGTGCAAGCTAATGAGGGTCACTTTTGGCACGTTAGACACAATAGAAAACTGAAAAATCAGCAATCCCTCAACTTATTTGCTTTTTTTTGAGATACTTACACAAAATATCTTGCTTTGAGTAAAAAATATTAAATGTAGGAAATTGAATCACATTTCCAAATATATAAGGTTTATGTATTGAAATTTTTTATAACTATGTCAAATTTCATTTTTCCTAACATTCACTTTTCTTTTTTAGGAAAATCATAAGGTATATGTTTTTGTGGGTGCAGCCTTTGCGGTCCTAAATGATGCTTTTAGGATACAAAACTTTGCAGGCATGTAGAGAACATATAACACTAGTGTAGCACTATTTTTTGAAAATTAGTAATTTTTAATTTTTTTTAATTATTTAAGTAATCATTCCTCGAAAATGGTATGTCTTTTGTTGTGCAGCCTTTGAAGGTCTTAATGAAATATTCATGAAATGGGTTTTTTATAGAATGTAGAGGTTAGTGTCTTCTAGTGCACCATATAATTTTTTTTTTTAAACGATTAGGAATTGAAAAAGTTATGGGAATAACACTAACGACATGTATTTTTGAGTTAAGGAGTTAAGACACAATAAAAATTGAAAACAAATAGGAAAATATAATATTTTTAATAAAAATTACATATTTAGAATCTGCAGAAAAAATGCTATTTATGTTTAAGATTTCGTCAAAATTGACTGTGTATAGCATACTGTAACGAGTGTGTAAACAATGACTTCTTTAGAAAATGAGGGAAATGCCTAATTAGCTATGGTTTATCATGTACCATAGCACAGGTTTGGTCCTGCCGAAGTGAATTCCAAACCATACACATAGGACTATTGGTGACATGCTAGCAAGTGAATTGGCATGTTTAAATTCAAATTTCATTTCCCGCCTTGTAGAATTCCTAAATGCGCATGTGTTATATAACTACAGAACGCGAGCGTGTTCTATAGCTATAAAAGGCGTGTGTGTTACATAACTATAAAACGTGAGCACGTTATGTAACTCTAAGATGCGAACACGTGTTGTAGAGCTAAAAATCTAGCACTATGTGTAATATATCAAATGTATGGATAATAGTTTAGAGGGGGTGGGGAAGGGTCAAGGGCCTAGGAAGATGTTGGAAGTTCAAGTGGGGATGGTTAATAGTTGAGAGGGGGTTGGGAATGATCAAGGTCCTAAAGGGATGTTGTAAATTTGAGTGGAGAAAGGGGGATAAGGTGGAGGGGAGGAAGTG
>LPNX010400869.1:693552-704607 GCA_001517045.1 Pseudotsuga menziesii
GGACAACAAGTTGCTACTGAAACGCCAGAGCGTATTGTTGATGCGCTAGATGATAGAATTCCAACCCCCTTACCTCCATTAGAAAGCACATGTCGAAGAACTCTAAAGTGTATACAAGTTGATGAAGGACTTCTCAATTCCATTGAAGGTATGCTATCTAAACATAGTATTGCTTATCAAACTCAATAGATACTAAATAAATATTTTGTTTCTAAATGTGATGGAGATAAATGTAGATTATTTTTATCATTGTTAAAATCTAGGGGCATCAATATTGTTAGGAAATCATTAGGGATAAATATGATAAATACTTCTGGACCAAGTTCTCATATAGTTAAAAGCTTAGTAGATGTCTTTGGTAAAATTGGTAAGAACACATGGTCAAAGGACCACAATGCGGCTCGTCATGTGTTGTCACAAGCAATTGTAAATAAGAACACCAAGGTCCTTCATTTTCTCAAGCCTAAATCTAAACTAGTTAATTTGAATGTAAAAACCCTCCGTAGGTATTCTATTAGAAGAGAACATCTTGACACAACCTCCCAGACATATTTTTGGGCCTTTATTGGTCGGTTGCCACGTCATGACATGAAGCTAGTTGATGTAGTAAAGGGACTAGTGCAGATTTTTTGGCATGATCACACAAGGCCTTCTTCAAACCAGAAGGATGTACTAAAACTGAGAAGGGGTTCAAAGGACCATGGACCACATATTAAGCATCTTCTTGATATAACACAGACAGAACTATACGAGAAATTTAGGAATGAACATAGACAATTGAATTAGGGGAAAAGATATTTTGAGAAATGTAAGCCCTGGTATGTTAGAATAAGTACTCTTCGTAACACTTGTTGTTGTAGATACCATGTAGAATATGAATATTACTATGAAACATTTTTGTACATTCTTCATGTGTTGCATACTAACCATGTGCAGGATTGCTCCTTGACAATACCACCGACCTCATAAAGAGAATGCATTCATAGTATCACGTGCAATAGGCCTGAGGGGCAAACATAATATGCAAAATCTTGTTTGGATGGAACTTGATCCAACTGTACTGGAATGGAATTATTGAGCCAATGTATGCAGAAGAGTGGAGACAATGAATTTAGGAATATTATTACAGACATGAAAAGTTTCAAATATATCAGCTATGAAATAGTCCCAGGGAAAGAAAGCAAAAAAATACAATTGGTGACATCTCAGGTACATGCATTTATCTATAAATTTATGTTTGAACAGTTGCATTTCATTCCTTACTTACAAAAAAAAACCGATATTGAGATCATTTTGTGTCAACAGATACAAGTTAGTGTCTTTGTTAAGGAATTGATTGAAAAGACACATTAATATGTTCCGCATGTCGACTTGGTACGATAGCAGGATGAGAAGTTTAGAATATGCAGAGATACATTTCCCCATGGTACTATACTTTCAATTGTTGATTTTTCCGAGAACTACACTTTGCAACCTCAAAATGAGATCCAAAGCCATTATTATCACTCTGAGCAGGTTTCCTTGATGGTGCATATCACATATAGGCATGGCCCAAATAGCAATGAAGGGAAAAGAAAAATTCTAAAGGAATATCACTTCTACATAAGTGATGATAGGTGCCATGACTTCCACTATGTACGTCATTGCTTCATCATGTTCTATGATCATTTGAAGGGTAGGAACATACAAATGGATCGACATTGGATTTGGTCTGATGGATGTGCTGGTCAGTTCAAAAATGCACACATATTTCAATGGTTGTGTTCATTGCATAAAAAATACAAAGTTCCACATATGTGGAAATATTTTGAGACTGGGCATGGTAAAGGAGAGCATGATGGAGCCAGAGCATGTGTCAAAACATCCCTACAAAGAGAGGAATTGAAATTATCTACAATATCTACTATTTGAAATGCTCAATCTATAGTCAGGTGGTGCACGTCAATAATGGGAGAGGAATCAACTATGTGAGTAGAATCCACAAGAAAGAGACATGTGGAGAGATTTTTTTGGGAGGTGGTATACATAGATAATTCACATGCATGGGAATGCAATACTGTTCATGGGACTTGTGGCTTTCATTCGGTTTGAAGGTTTGATAACCCAGTATTTGAAATTTGGTCCAGAAAACTCGCTTGTTTTTTCCCACCTTATTGTGATGGTGACTGGGATGTGTGTGAATCATTGGATTGGGTTGATGGATGGGATTGCATATCACTTCCACTTGATCAGCATGCAATTGTTGAGTTAACTTTGTTGGAAGAATACCAATCGTCTATTTCTATAGATTTTGATCATGTATCAGACCTTATACAACCTGGTATGATGCATTTACCTAACATTTTTTTGTTTATTTACGTAGTCTTGAAACTCACATTAATGGCCTTGTATCACACGAAAAATATTTGATCATATACCTACAATCATAGTATGTAGGACATATATACGCAGTGGTTGCCTCAAAAGATAGTGAATGGGGTGGTGATTACTGGTTGGCACGTTGTATAGAGGGGAAGAAAACCCTCATTATGTCCATGACTGATGATAAAAACAACCATTTCCTCATCAGGTCTATGGTTGTTAAAGGTGAATACCTTACACATGACAACGATGCAAGAAAGAAGGGTGGATATGTTTATAGGGATTACAAACCAGGTGCAAGTGTGTATCACTTTACCAACTTAATCATTGGTACAAACCTCTAGGTACAAACAATGCCTAGCTTAAATTCATCGAACATATGCTACTTCTTACCGCATACAGAGCACGAGAGGCTAATGGAGACCATCATTATAAGAGATGATCTGGATGGATTTGTTGTATGATAATAGGTGGGATCTAGCATGATGAGGTATCTATCATAATTTTAATTTTCCCATGTATTTTTCTTATGAATATGTCAATTTTGTGTTCTTGATATGCGAAATTTTCCATAATGTTGTTTATAAATATGCCAAAAATTCTCTTGTATGTCAAGTTAATGAACATGCCAAATTTTAGATATGATCAATAAACCCTATATATCAATCATATGAACATTTCAAGATCTCATTCACATGATATACATAACATTAGAATACATACATGTACCTCTTTAGGTCATACCTATCAAAGTTCTTTGTAGGCTCTCTTACAGGACTAAAACCCTAATTTTTCAAGTAGGTAATATTGTCAATGTTTTCAGCCGATATATACAAATAGGATGATGGAAACAAGATGCTGCAACGATAACCTTATGTTTTAAGGCTTGTATAATTTCCTTCTTGACAACTCACCTCTTATACCCACCTGTCCATTGCCCAATGTCCTTCGTATACGATGGTTTCTAAAACTAGGGTTTCGCTCAGAAGGCGACAATGTAGTCATGCCAACAAGGGCCAAAGTTGCAAAGCCATGGAAAGTGGGGATGTGGTTGGTGTTGCCATATTTCCCATGCCTAAACACACTAGTAGGAGTTGACAGAATTCAAAATTGCGGCTCCATCAGGTTTTTTGCACACCGGGCAGAAGTCCACCAGGTGTCCCTGAACGGTATCTAGAGGTGACCTGCAACTCGCCATAGATTGATGCTCAGGCTTTCGATCGAAGAATCGTTGATTTTTTTGGATTCATGATGTGGGATTTCAGCTATGGGGGGGATCGCCCTCCTATCCACTCCCTGGTGACCTCCGTCTATGGTGGTTTCTGAAACTAGGGTTTCGCTCAGTAGGGGACAATGTTGTCACACCAATGAGGGACAAATTTGGAAAGCCATAGAAGGTGCGGATGTGGTTGGAGGTGCCATATTTCCCATTCCCAAACATGATAGTAGGAGTTTACGAAATTCAAAATTGCATTTCCATGAGGTTTTTTACGCACCGGGCACAAGTCCACCAAGTGTCCCTGGACGGTATTTGGAGGTGACCTGCAACTCACCATATATTGATTCTCGGGCCTCCGATCGACGAACCATCGATTCCATTGGATTCGTGACATGGGATTTTAGCTAGGGGGGGGCCTCTCCCTCCTGTCCATTTCCCGGTGACCTCCGTATATGGTGGTTTCTGAAACTAGGGTTTCACTCAATAGAGGACAATGCAGTCACGCCAACGAGGGCCAAACTTGGAAAGCCACAAATGGTGGGGATACGGTTAACGTTGCCATATTTCCCATGCCCAAACACGCTAGCAAGAGTTGACGAAATTCAAAATTGTGCCTCCATAAGGTTTTTTGCACACAGAGCACAAGTCTACCAGGTGTCCCTGAACGGTATCTAGAGGCGACCTGCAACTCACCATAGATTGATGCTCGTGCCTCCGATCGATGAACTATTGATTCCGTTGGATTTGTGATGTGGGATTTTAGCTAAGGGGGGCCTCCCACTCCTGTCCATTTCCCGGTGACCTCCGTCTAGGGTGGTTTATAAAACTAGGGTTTCACTCAATAGGAAACAATGCAGTCACGCCAACGAGGGCCAAAGTTGGAAATCCATGGATGGTGGGGATGCGGTTGGCATTTCCATATTTCCCATGCCCAAACACACTTGTAGGAGTTTAAGAAATTCAAAATTGCGGCTCTGTGAGGTTTTTTGCGCACCAGGAACAAGTCCACCAGGTGTCCCTGAACGGTATCTAGAGGTGACCTACAACTCACCATAGATCAATTCTCGAGCCTTCGATCGACGAACAATCAATTCTGTTGGATTCGTGACATGGGATTTTAATTAGGGGGAGAATCTCCCTCCTTTCCATTGCTTGGTGACCTCGATATACAGTTGTTTCTGAAACTAGGGTTTTTCTCAGTAGGGGACAATGTAGTCACGCCAACAAGGGACAAACTTGGAAATACATGGATAGTGGGGATGTGGTTGGCGTTGCCATATTTCCCATGCCCAAACATGCTAGCAAGAGCTGACAAAATTCAAAATTGCGGCTCTGTGAGGTTTTTTGCGCACCAGGAACAAGTCCACTAGGTGTCCTTGAATGGTATCTGGAGGTGACCTGCAACTCGCCATAGATCGATGCTCGGGCCTTCGATCGATGAATCGTCAATTCTGTTGGATTCATGACATGGGATTTTAGCTAGGGGGGCCTCCCCCTCCAATCCATTGCCCAGTGATATCCATCTACGGTGGTTTCTGAAACTAGGGTTTCACTCAGTAGGGGACAATGTAGTCACGCCAACAAGGGCCGAACTTGGAAAGCCACAGACAGTGGGGATGCGGTTGGTATTTCCATATTTCCCATGACTGAACACACCAGCAAGAGTTGACGGAATTCAAAATTGCGGCTCCATGAGGTTTTTTGCACACCAGGCACAAGTCCACTAGGTGTCCTTGAACGGTATCTGGAGGTGACCTACAACTCGCCATATATCGATGATCGGGCCTCCAATCGATGAACCGTCGATTTTGTTGAATTCATGACATGGGATTTTAGCTAGGGGGGGTCCTCTCCCTCCTTTCCATTTCCTGATAACCTCTATATACGATGGTTTTTGAAACTAGGGTTTCGCTCAGTAGGGGACAATGCAGTCACACCAACGAGGGCCAAAGTTGGAAAGCCATGGACGTTCGGGATGCGGTTGGTGTTTCCATATTTCCCATGCCAAAACACACTAGCAGGAGTTGACTAAATTCAAAATTGCAGCTCTGTGAGTTTTTTTGCGCACCAAGCACAAGTCCACCAGGTGTACGTGAATGGTATCTGAAGGTGACCTGCAACTCGCCATAGATCGATGTTCATGCCTCTGATCGATGAACCGTTGATTCCATTGGATTCATGACATGGTATTTTAGCTAGGGGGGCCTTATCCCTCCTATCCATTTCCTGGTGGCCTCTGTATACAGTGTTTTCTGAAACTAGGGTTTCGCTCAATAGGGGACAATGCAATCATGCCAATGAGGGTCAAATTTGGAAAGCCACAGATGGTGGGGATGCAATTGGTGTTGCCATATTTCCCATGACCAAACACACTAGGAGGATTTGACGAAATTTAAAATTGTGGCTCCGTGAGGTTTTATGTGCACCGGGCACAAGTCCACTAGGTGTCCCTGAACGATATCTAGAGGTGACCTGCAACTCGCCATAGATCGATGCTCAACCTCCGATCAACAAAATGTCAGTTCCGTTGGATTTTTGACATGGGATTTTAGCTAAGGGGGGGCCTCTCCCTCCTATCCATTTCCCGGTGACCTCTGTATATAGTGGTTTCTGAAACTAGGGTTTCGGGGACAATGCAGTCAAGCCAACGAGGGCCAAAATTGGAAAGCCATGGACGGTGGGGATGTGGCTGGCATTTCCATATTTCCCATGCCCAAACAAGCCAATAGGAGTTAACAAAATTCAAAATTGCAACTCTGTGAGGTTTTTTGCACACCGGGCACAAGTCCACCAAGCGTCCCTGAACGGTTTCTGGAGGTGACCTGCAACTCACCATATATCGATGTTCGGGCCTCCGATAGATGAATCGTCTATTTCGTTGGATTCGTGACGTGGGATTTTATCTAAGGGGGGGCTCCCCTGCCTATCCATTTCCTGATTACCACCATATATGGTGATTTCTGAAACTAGGGTTTCGCTCAGTAGGGGACAATGCAGTCATGCCAATGAGGGCCAAACTTGGACAATGCATTTCATGCCAATAAAGGCCAAACTTGGAAAACCCTAGCCCTAACTAGGGTTTATTATTTAACATGCATGGCCTATAACCATAACCCTACCAAGGAAACCCTAATCTTATCTTACTGTCATAACTGAGTTTAGAATCAATCTAATGTCCAACTCAACTTTTTCAAATCCGGTGGTCTTATGCTTCAAATCATGTTGATTCACGAAGTTGGTTCTCGGTCTTTGGATTCTATTGTAGTTCCTTTAATGCTGAGTGATTAGTCATTGGGTGCATGAGGTTTGTTGAATAGTGTTGTTGGTCATTGATGAAATGTGAAGCATGTATGGAACTTAATTTTATTAAATTACACTTGAGCATTGACTTAACTTGTAATTTAATCATCCAAACTCACAATTTTTAATTAGATATATCCAATTGGTGTGCATGTAGTGAGTTCATTGAAACCTTGAAATACATTGTATTGCACTTATATTTATTAAATTACATGAGCAAGAACTTTGACTTTACTTGTAATGGTCATCCAAAATAAAAATTTCTAATTAGCTATCCAATTAGTGTACATGTAGTGAGATCATTGAAACCTTTAAATATAACAGTTTTTTATTTTGACATAGTGCATTCATAAGTAATGGATAATGCACACAAATCAATACAATAGATTGACACAAGAACATGTGAAAACCAAAGAACAAATTCAAAGTGAAATGTATCATTCATTTATAACTGAAATGTCAATGTACATGTCTCCAAAAGTACATTAATATCCAAAAGTATCCAAAAGTAAATATATATCCAAAAGTAACCAGAAGTACATGTGTTTCCACAACTATCCAAGACTATCCAAGCCACATGTACATGTATCCAAAACTATCCAAGCCACATGTACATGTAAGTGAAATGTCAATGTACATGTCTCCAAAAGTACATGTATCCAAAACTATCCAAGCCACATGTACATGTAAGTGAAATGTCAATGTACATGTCTCCAAAAGTACATGTATCCAAAACTGTCCAAGCCACATGTACCTGTATTGAAATGTACATATCCTATAAGACACATCAAAACTCAAGCTTCCTCTTGTTCTTTCTCGAGGTTGATCCTGTAGGCACAAATCTAGGACTAGTGTGCATCTTTGGATTCTGTAAATTAAATATCAATTGTTAAATTCAACTAACTATGTACTAATACATTAGCTCAATAAAATACCATATCTAAATTAACTCAACAATTATCAAAATGTTAATGGACATTGCATGAAAGAATTGATCATTAATGGACATATCAACTTAGCGAGAGACTGTGACAAATGGGATTGTGTTCCTTGTGTAGCAGATGGAGCTGTTGGTTGAACATCAAGGATGGTCGCATCCATGGTCGAACCAGAGGGGCAGGAACTCCTGTTGCTGGTGGTGGCTATAATCACCAAATGTTGAAATAGTTAGACATGTGCATGAATAAACAATAGACAACAATAACACACTATTTCTAGATCATGTTCAAATAGTTGTACCTCTATATGGCTTGTTGTTATTGCAGATACCACATTGACTGCTGCATCAATAACTCTTGCTGGTGGTGGCTACAATCACCAAACGTTGAAATAGTTAGACATGCATGAATAAACATACACAAACAATAATAAACTATGTAACGATCATGTTGAAATAGTTGTCCCTCTATGTGACTTGTTGCCATTGTAGATGCAACACTGAATACTGCATCAACCATCCCTGCAAGGTTTTAAATAGTAAACTTTGGCTTCTTATGCAATAAACATGCAAATCAAACATTAACAAATCATTTTATGCACTGGATTTCAAGTTAACCAAGAAATATCATCGAAGGATATACATTACCATTGTAACAGTAGCTCCATGGTCATGGAAAACTGGACTCTTGCTCGGAGTATGCCACCTCATATACACATGACCCCTATTCACATATGGCCTATGAGGAGATACAACTCCAAGAAATGGTCTAGGTGTTTCGGTTGGTGCCTATAGTCAACAAGAGTTCATGTAGTTAGACATGCATGATTCAACGAACATACATGTATTTTAAAAATGACATTTTTTAAATGTTTAAAATGTTTACCTCCATCACTGCTTTCCCCCGTGAAGGATCTGGCATCTTCTAGTTTAATAATTGTAAATATTAGACCATAGATAGCATTAGTGAACTAACATGTACAATGTGTGGAAATTAACAAATTAACAAGTATTATAAAACTGGCATTTTTAAAATGTTTACCTCATTGTGAGATACGACAATGGGTGCTATATGAATCTCTCCACCAACCAAGGGATCAGTGGATGGAATGTCATGCCCAGATATTTCCTTGGTCAATATGACCATGGATTCTACCTGAATCACTGCTTTCCCTTGTGAAGGATCTGGCATCTGCAAGTTTAATAATTGTAAATATTAGACCGTAGATAGCATTAGTGAACTAACATGTACAGCATGTGGAAATTAACAAATTAACAAGTATTAAAAAATTGAAATTGTAAAATGTTTACCTCGGTGTGAGATATAGAAATGGGGCTATATGAATCTCTAAACCAACCAAGGTATCATTGGGTGGAATGTCATGCCCCTCTGTAGAGTGTGGAACATGGAAATCTAGGGCGTCGCTGCCGGCATGAAGCATCAACTGCAAGTTCACAAAATTAATATATTAGATCAAGCTATACATATGTGTACAAAGAGGAAAATAAACGAAGAATTTATTACAATTAACCATATACATACATCACTCAAAAACCCACTGAAGGAAACATCTGACGAAAGACCATAGCAGGGACAACCACACGATGTGCACTCATGAGTCTCAAAAGTAAGCTGGGAATGTGCTGATGGTGTTGCACTAGTAGATGGTCCTGCACTAGATGGGGGTACTGCACTAGTGGGTGGTACTACACTAGAAGATGGTCCTGCACTGTGATGACCTGGTGTATGTACCACAGCAGGGACAGATGTCCCTTCCTCACCCATATGTTGAACCATGGTGCTATGATGAATAACTTCTCGTGCCAAAATCAAAGATGCATCATGTGTCTGTGGAATAACACGATGTACATGTGGGACATATGGCCTAGGAAAATGCCTACAAGGTGCAGGGATAGGGAGATCAATGTCTTGAAGCCTAGCATTAGGTCGGTTTTGGGGCATCCCCCCACTAATCCCCTAAAACTGCAATATATCAAAATAGTTTACGTGTTTACCCAACACAAACTCTGCATACATCTTCCGAAGGAAATATAGGGGGATTTCCCTGTTGTTG
This sequence comes from Pseudotsuga menziesii, assembly GCA_001517045.1. Taxonomy (NCBI): domain Eukaryota; kingdom Viridiplantae; phylum Streptophyta; class Pinopsida; order Pinales; family Pinaceae; genus Pseudotsuga; species Pseudotsuga menziesii. The sequence continues at coordinate 703,445 of LPNX010400869.1, forward strand.
TGTGGTGGCATATCAAAAACCATATACCATTTGTGCATCCAGTTATCAAAAAATGGCTGATAGGTGCACCACTTGATAGAGATATGTGGCCTATTTGCATTTGGGATCCCCCCCATGCGAGGGTCCCTACACAATGAAAATATATGGTCTTTGGTAATTTTCAACTTTTTTATTGCATTGTAGCCAAGCCCATCAGCGTACTCTTGTCTTTTTCTTTCTATATATGATGTAATATCATATAGTATGTTGCTTGACAATGTAATAGTCTCAACAATTGCATCCAAAGTGGGTGCAAGTGAACGTCAAATCCCATCACCACCACTAAAACCAGTACTGAGTCCTCTCAAGTGCGCAAGCTCAATTAGTATTTCGACATTTGTGTCCATAGCCGCAACTACAATAAAAACATCAATAAGGAAATCATTAGAAACATATACATGGTATATAATGACATCTCTTCAAAATTGAAAATGTAAATTAAAACTCAAGTAAGCAATTTAATGGCATTCACTTATATTCATTTAAAACTTAAAATTAAACATTTAACAATTAAATAGTAAGTTTCATTCAACTTCTTTCTAGAAGTTAAGGCACTTCTTCACCCTCATTGGTGACTTTTCCATGCACACTTGGGTTTAAACTTCTTTGAATTTAGGGCTGTTATTTTGACATGTTTTGGCCTTTACGTCCCTTGGATATGTAAAAGAAAGGGGCAAGGGACTATTAGGACATGTGAGGCAAGAAAATGGGTGATACCGGGCTACCACCATATGTTCTAAATATAATTGACTCGATCATGGTTGGGAACACTCTCACAATGCACTCTAGGTAGTTAATGGGTGTTCACCATTTCCATTGTTGTATAAACATGGAAACCAACCAAAAGTTACATGGAAAAAAGGAGAATTTGTGGACTGGACTACAATTGGTTGTAGATGAGCTTAGGGACTTGACATATAGAAATATATTACCCATTTCTTTTGCTATTTTAAAAAAAGGTTGATAAACCTAGTGATGCCAAGGAACAGACTATTTGAGTAAAGTCATTTATGTCTTTGCTAGATCAAGGGATCTTAGGGAGACCTAGGGTCTCACATGTTTCTAATTTGCTTTATTATATTTATAGGATAAAAGAAGCAGAATTCAAGTTCTATTTAGTTTAG
>LPNX010400869.1:704923-747702 GCA_001517045.1 Pseudotsuga menziesii
GGAAAATTATTCAATTAGTATCACGGGGAAATGTCCTCTGAGGGTTGGCAATTTTGGTTTCAGGTGGATGGATACATTGTATAAAGGGAAGAGTTCTAAATATTTCAATTTTTGGTTGCAATAGGAATTTTTGAGTTCTTGAAAATGATTTCATTGTAGTTATTCACTCATCTTGGTTGAGGGAGATATGAATTTAATTAGTGACTTAGTTATTTCTAGTTTGCTAAATAATACAAAATTTGGTTGTTTTATTCTTTAAAAAAACAATATTCTAGGTTTAGAATTGATAAAAAAAGAATGCTTTGGGTGATTGAATTACCTGGTTAGATGATAATTCACCGGTGGAATTTCCTCCCCTCCTACTAATCAGCTCCTCCAACAATCCCAAGAAACCAATTTGCTCCAAAATGCTCCAAATAGTTGTTGGTTTCGTGTTCTTGATGGGTAGAATAGGTCGCAGGTTTCGGGCCTGTATATATAAATTAATTTTAGTTTTTCAAATCGTGTACGTGTTTTAGAATTGCATATCGCGTATGTGTTTTGTAGTTATATAACGCGTACATGATATGGTTTCCTATCCTACATGTCCCATGACATGTCAGGCTCGGGTTGAACCATAGCAAGTGTTATGTAGCATAAAAGAGTTGTATTTTTTGGTAACGTGATTGTGTTTTTGAAAACTAGGATTGCATCTAAAAGGTCCCTCATCTTCTTACACTGACCCCCTTATCTTAAAATTTTCTATTGTCAATTTTTTTTTAAATTTTCACTCGCCGATGCTGTTGAAAAGAGCGACAATTTTGGAAATTATTGCTCCCTCACAATGTTAGGATTATAATCCTCCCTTGTCCAATTTGGTCATATGTCTAAATCGAGAGTCCTTTCAGTCTATTTTTAGTCACTAGCAGCATTGGGTCCACTTGGCCTAATTGGGGCACATGTACTAGTTACTAAATTGCGTGGGACACTAATTGAGTCCAAATGCCATTGATTTCACTTGCATGCATCAGTTTAAGAGCCTCCTAGATCAATCCCTACAAATTAGGAGCCCCTGGGAGCATCAATACAACCCTTCATTATTTGATTTCAGTTGGTGACTAGTCAAGCTTAGTTAGGAGTTGGTCACATTTAGTTCTAGTTCCCTACATTCAGTTCTACTCAGATAGCGCTAGGATTGCATGGCTGCATGCAGGTGAGGCACATTTTCTTGCCTACCTCAGTCAGTTAGACTAGTTAACACTGAATTAGACACTTGAGTTGTGATTTTGAACTCTGATGAACTCCGATAATGACTTAGACAAGGTCAGATAACCTTCAGTCAAGCAGAGTCAAACCACTTCGAATTTCCTCACATAGGATTCAAATTTCATGAGGCTATTTAGCCATTGTAATTCATTGTAATTAATTATCTAATTACTTTTGATTAATGAAAGTATTCACAATTGCAAGCGATTTTTTCAATGTTTCATTCTTCAATTGTTGAGTAAATTGTATGATTTATCTTGTGAGTTGTGTGTTGATCCATAGATCTATGTGCTCAATTTAATATGGTATCAGAGCCTCGGAAAAACAAGGAAATTCTACTACTATAGATTCATACTTGGATCCAATTTTTTTTAGAAAAATTGCTCCTTCCAGTACTACACCAGAAGCAGAGAATTTACCACTTAATATCCCAAGTTAAGGAATTGTTGATCAAGCTTACTTGATCAACAATACTGGGTGTGAAGGAAATTCCAAAAGTTCAGTATGTCAACCTTATTTTGTCTGTTTGATTGTGTGATTTACAAGTTTATCATCCCTCTTCACTGCATTCTCTACAAGCAACTCAGACACCTTCACTGCATTCGCTACAGCAGCTCAATCTTCTTCACTGCATTCAAGATGGTCCCTCCAATAGAGCTCCTCACTCCTTTCAACTATCACTAGTGGAAGGAGGACATGGAGATGCATCTATGCTCCAAAAGACTCTTCAGAGTTACAATGGAGACAGAGACAGAGCCAATTTATTATGTTGACAAAGAAAAGTACTTGAATAGGCTTGATGAAGCCTATAGATTATTGTGCCTCTCAATCTCTCGATATCTTCTCTTCCACATCAATGGATTGAAGACTCTCGAGAAGATTTGGGATAATATTTCCTACTTATTTGATAAGCAGGATGATTAGAGGATCTATCAGCTAGAGAATGAGTTGGTTTCTCTTCATCCATCCAATTTCAAAACACTGAATGACTGCTTCACAAAATTCAAGACTCTAGTGTTCCAATTGAAGCTTTGCAAGGTTGAGAAGGAGGATGATCAACTCATCTTTGCCATTCTCTCAAAACGTGGTGTAGACTATTTAGTATTTGTATCAACATTTCATTTAGTGAATATTACTACTAAAAATTGGAGGATGCCTACTCTTAACTCTTTCATTGAATCTCTCACTCAAGAGAATGATAAGTTGATCCAAATGAGGATCATTCGATCTTCCAGAGATCAAGCACTAGTTGTAGGACGACCTAAGGTAGTGAATTATAAAGGGAAGCAAAAGGATGAGTCTCTTGTGGAGAAAGAGCAATCAAATTATCCTTCAGGTTCAAATAGGAGCAAGAATAATGACAATTGAAATACCCTTTGTTCTTACTGTGGAAGGGGATTTCATCTAGAAAGTTCCTATATGAGAGGAAAAATTGATGAGATGGCTCTTCTTCTAAAGAAACATAACATTACTGTACCTTCTAGTGCAAGGAAGGCTGACCATAGAGAAGAAACTAAAGAACATGAAGAGACATTCCATGCACTAAACGCTAGCTGCTAAATAGTACATGCCTTCCTCATTGATTCTAGAGCTTCCAATCATATGGTTGCATCTAGAGAATCATTCTCTTCCTTGCAATATTTTGATGGTCCTAGTATTCAGGTGGGAAATAAGAGTCAAATTTGAGCCAAAGGGAAGGGTTCTATCAAGATTGAACATGGAAAGTTCAAATATGTGCTTTATGTGCCCTCCATAGCTGCAAATCTATTATCTGTATACCAGATGACTCATACTGGCTCTCCAAAGCGAGTGATATTCGGTTTAGACTTAGTGGAGATCATAGATATCTCTATTAGGAACATCATAGTGAAGGGTGCTTCAAATCATGCCTCTAGGGCATATGAGTTCTCACACTTCATGCCATTTCTAGAACCAGTACACTCTCAGCTGCCACCTGACAGGAAAGGTAAAAACATTCCATCTACTTCTTTTGCAGTTTTCACTAGTATTGCAGATCCAACTGTATAAGTTTATGAGATTGAGGTTCAAGGTGATTTAGATACAAATCCAATCCTTACTCCCAAAAGGGAAGCTAGGAAGATGATTGAAAATCCATCTGACACTCAGAAGATAAAGACCCTTGCGCTATGTCATGCAATCTCACCTCCTTCAGAGATATGCAACAAACTCCCTGTGAGATGCTACATGGAAAGGGATGATCAGTTACATTGACTTGATAATAATAGAGTGGATCATGCACCTCTTCATCCAGAAAGAGGCAAAGGTTACATTCCTCCTTCCTTCCATCGTCATTTTGGGAGAAGATGGAGAAATCTACATGCCAGGCCCTAGGATACCTGTGCACAGAACATCATGCATGGTGCTTCGCTCCATCATAGAGACTGCAACAACATATTTTCAAGTTTTTCAAACTTGAATCCTGATTCTATCTTCTTAGTAAATGGGGGGATTTTTTCCCCAACTCCTTGTATTGAGCAGTTACTTTACTTTACTTGTTGTAATGGGTGACCTATGGTCTTAGTTACTAGGGCCCACAAATTGTCCAAGTTAGCATTCAGGGGGGGTGTTAGGATTATAATCCTCCCTTATACAATTTGGTCATATGTCTAAATCAGGAGTCATGTCTAAATCAAGATTCCTTTCCGTTTATTTTAAGTCACTAGCACCATTGGGTCCACTTGGCCTAATTGGGGCATATGTACTAGTTAATAAAGTGTGGGGAACACTAATTGAGGCCAACTTACACTGATTGCACTTGCATGCATCAGTTTAGGAGCCTCATAGATAAATCCCTACAAATTAGGAGCCATTGGGAGTGTCAATACCAACCTCCATCAGTTGAGTTCAGTTGGTGACTAGTCAAGCTTAGTTAGGAATCAGTTACATTTAGTTATAGTTCCCTACATTCATTTCTACTCAATTAGCACTAGGATTGCATGGTTGCATGTGGGTGAGGCGTATTTACTCACCTACCTCAGTCAGTTAGACTAGTTAACACTGAATTAGGCACTTGAGTTGTTATTTTGAACTTTGATAATGATTTAGACAAGGTCAGTTAACCTTCAATCAACTAGAGTCAAGCCGATTCAAATTTCCTCACATAGGATTCAAAATGCATGAGGCTCTTTAGCCATTGTATTTCACTGTAATTAATTATCTAATTAGTTTTGATTAATGAAAGCATTCACAGTTGCAAGCCATTTTTGCATTGTTTCATTCTTCAATTGCTTAGTAAATTGTATGATCTATATTGTGAGTTGTGTGTTGATCCATAGATCTATGTGCTCAATTTCATACACAGTGTTGAAAAGTGTGACAATTTTTTGAAATTGTTTCTCCCCCACCATAGAAGAAAGTGCGATAATTTTGGATTTATCGCCCGTGAATGGATTTTTTTTAAAGACAGAGATTGAGCATGGATTCTAACAGTTCTAACTAGTCATATATTTCTCCTCTTAAGGGAAAAATGACTATTATATGTGGGACACAAGGATGGAGGTATATTAAATATCTAAATGTGTGTGGGAACATGTTGTGTGTGGCTATTCTGAACCAGTAGATGAAGCAGCTGAAAAATCCCTATCAAACAGAGAAAAAGATATTCTAAGGATTCATAGCAAGTATTATAGCTCAAAATGACACATCTCTTCCTATGACCACTTTCCCATGATTTCGTCGCATGTCGACACTTCATGAAAGTCACTGAAAAAAAACCTAAATTGGAGAATCAATATATTGAGTTCTGTAACTCTGTTTGACCTCTTCTTAGCACCGTTGGAAAGGTATCTGAGTTAGCTAAACCTTTCTAGAAGACACCATAGTTTGAAAATTCCCATAAAAACCCTAAACTGAGATTTTCTATGCATATGCGAGTTTCCTTAAGGAAACCATGTATTGTACGTGACTTTATATATATAATACTTGCGTATGCCCTAAATACATGAATATTTGCATTGCAACCTACGTATACCTACTGCATACTCTATTGATGTCTCTGCAACCCACGTATTCATGTCAAAAATACGTTTTTTGAAGTTTGGGTAGTTTGGGTGGTTATGCAATTGACTCCTTTAGTTGTAACTAATTTGTCTTCGACCCTATCTATTCAGAAACATATAAATAGAGGTAGGGAGGTCCATGAGAAGAGAATTGAATCTTTTCATTGTTATGCTGGAGGAATTGGAGCTCTCTTTTCTCCCACCTTTGCCCTAGAAACTATGTCCTTGTGTTATAGAGCTTGGAGGCTGAGTTCCTTGGGGAAGAGAAGCAACAGAACCATATCAAGGTTTTGTGAAGTGTCCAACTTAAAGAGAAGGTATATTTGTACTTGTTTTCAAGATTAATAAAGATGTGATGTGCTTCTTCTTCCCAAATAATTGTTTAATGTGTGATTGAATCTCTGTTTATGATCATATGATATGTTAGTCATATAATTATTTCATGTTTATTTGATTATAATTTATTTATATTTGGTCATACTGGTTTGAGGAAGGTATAATTCGTTCTGCAGGTCTCTTGGAGCAAGAGGAGCGAGAGGAGCAAGAAGAGGATTGAAGGGCTTCTTGGATAAACCTTCGTTTGGCTAAGGTATGAACCATTCCAATCTCTGATATTGCTTATATATGCTTTCTGAACATTATGCATCTCTCTTTCAACCTAGTACGTTGATGGCCTCTTAAACCCTAGCCATAGAAAACTTTCCTTTACAACAGAACTGGTGACTCCACTAGGGATAGCCTTGTTTGTTTGGGGTTTCTCTGTCTTTCTTTCAGTCTTTTGCATTGATTTCAAGTCCTTCTTGCCACTTAGGAACAACTTCTTAGTCTGATAGAACACCTCCCTTGCCTTCCTAAGGCATTTTTTCACCTTTTTTTGTGTTTTTTCCCACCCATACGCGAGTTGCCGACTAAACAGTCGCGTGTCTGGTTTGTACATGCGACTTGTTATATTGTCAATCCAGGTATGATACGCGACTTGTTAGTAGTAAAACCCATGTTTTCTTGTACACGTGACTTGTTATACTGTCAACCCATGTATGATACACGACCTGTCAGTAGTACAACCCGTGTGTGCCCCTAAAACAATGTTTTTTCCTCATTTTTGTGGTTTTTTCTACTATTGTGGGTTGTTTTGTAGGTATTTTGGGGTCCTCTGCAGGTGAAAGACTCCAGGGAGTTAGTGTCATCCCTTTTGGTTGTTATTTATCTATGTGTTAATCCTTTTTATAGCATGAGGGTTTTCTCGTTGCTCTTTCCCCCCACCCCCTTTGCTTGGTATGATTTTTGGATTATGTTTGTGGTCAGCCTCTGTTAGTGATCTTTGTCTGAGCTTAGAAGCTTGATGGTGTTTGTTTCCTTCTTCTTTTGTTGGTTAACTTCACCATTCCAAAATAGTTGACTTGTATTTTATGCAAGCCTTCCTTCCAAGTAGGGTTTATACTGACTTTAGGGCATTCTAGAGTTTGTTTGGTGGTTGTATAGGAGAGTTCCTTTTGCTTTGTTTTTGTCATCTACATACTTTTGTTTGTAGGTAGTTTATCTTTTCCATTTATAAAAGAATAAGAAAAATAACATATAGTTGTTTAATATGCATGTAGATTAGGGTTTTGTTTTTAATACACTAAATATCATCACTTTTGAAAAAATAAAAAATAAAATTTTATTTTGTAGCTTTCAAGTCTCTATTTGAAAAGAAAGAGAATAGTTTTTGCTTTTTGCATTTCATTTGTCTTTGCTTAGTCATTTTGTTTCAAATTTGAGTCAAAACACCACATAAATTTCATGCCATTCACCTCTGACTAAAAACAACCTTTTAAAATGAACGATATAATTTAAAAATTATTATTAAGTTTTATTTTATAGGCTCCTACAACAACTAGCTTAGGATAGACTTGTGGATTAGGGAGTTTTAACTCTCCACAAGTATTAAATTTCAAACGTAGTTTTCCAATCGCTAGGGAAATCCTCTTCTATGTTCATTGTATCTAGGAAGCTCCTCTCAAACGGGAGTTAAAAATGAGGCCACGTGGAGACTTGGACTGAGGAGATAACCCTGTAATTCCCTGCCAAGGGGTAGACCAATGTTTTTGCGCATCTGGGGACTTCTGTCAATACCACCCTCCTGGCCCCGTGTGGTTCCTGGTGTTGACAGGGTTTCAAGCTTTGCTATCCTTCCCATGCATACAAACCAGGCTTGCGACTGTCCCCCTAGACTGTTAGTATAGTTTTGGTAGCCTTTAGTCTCTTTGACATCTAGGGTTCATACACAGGTACACCAGAAGGCTATTTCTGGTTGACCTTGGACAGGCTTGGAAGGTAACCCTAGTAGAAGGTGTGGGACGAAAGTGGGTGATTCCTCCACTTGTGCTTAAGAAAATATACAGGGACGACAAGTAATTGTCTATCATCTTTCTTCTGGAAAGCATATCTTATACCTATTTTTCTGTTTGGCTTTAGGAATATTTTAGTGAGTGTTGTGTGGTTTGTATGTACTTAGTTTGCCTTCAGGTGTGTGCTTTGTACTTGTGGTTGCCTATCAACCTCAGACTTTGTCTCCTAGTTTCAACCTATGGCTAGCACCCCTTTGAACACCAACCAAGAGATCCCCATGCTGGGAACTCCTTGTACTATTCCTCTCACGGGGAATGTTGGTGTTCCCTTGATGGCCACCCTGAATCTAACTGGATTCACCCTAGGAATACCGGTGTGGTTTTTTTCTACTCCAACTCTCATGAATCCTTCTAATGCTTCTCAAGTAAGCTCCTTATATCAAGGGCATCAAAACACTACTTCCCCTTCACCTATAGTTGATTCTCCTACTCCTTCTACCTCATGCGGTGAAAGTACTGATACTAGTAACCAACAGTCTGAAAGGAGTAAAAGAAGGAGGAATAGGAAGAAGGCACCCATTCAACCTATACATATCAATTTGAACCTCACCACCCAACCTCTGTAGTTCATGCTGGGGGCACCTATCCAACCTCTGCATGTTATGTTGGATCTAAGCACTCAACCTCTACAAGTCAAGTTGATCTTCACCATTCAGCCTCTGTTGATCATGCTGGTGGGATCCTTCCAACCTTTCCATGTCACGTCAGATCCAGTCACTCAGCCTATGTAGTTCATGCTGAGGGCACCTATTCAACATCTGATGTTCAAGTTGAACCTCCCCATCCAACCTCTGCAAGTCATGTTGAATCCATCCACCCAGCCTCTGAAGTTCATGTTGGGGGCATACACTCAATTGTTGCAAAGAATGTTGATCCTAACTATTGAACCTTTGTTGTTCATGCTGGTGGTGCCCATCCAACCTCTATAGGTCATGTTGGACCTAGTCTTTGAGCCTCTGCAAGTCATGCTCGAGGCAGCCTCTCAGCCTCTATGGTTCATGCTGAAGACAATCTGCCAGACCCTGCGAGTCATGTTTACACTGTTCAAAAGACTACCCGTTCAAAACACAAGCCCAAGTTTCCTTGTAAGCTTTGTGCGGGAGACCACCTTACTTATAAATTCCCTTCTATTGCGGAAGTATGAAGAGTTTGGTTTCATGGTCATCTCATTTTTTACCATTCTAAATTTTTTCAACAACAAACCTCTCTTAGTCAGGTTGGACCCAATCACCCAACCTCTGGCGGTCATGTTGGGGGAAAAATATCAGCCTCTATAGGTCATGCTGAGAGTAAAAAGTCATCCACTACTAGTCATGTTCACACCGTTGAAAAATCTAGTTGTTCGAAGTGTAAACTTAAGTTCCCTTGTAAGCTATGCGAGGGAGATAATCTTACTCACAAGTGCCCTACTATCGCAAAGGTACGAAGAGTGTGGTCCGAGACTCAAGATTTTCCTTTTGCTTAACAACCTATAGTTTCTCAACAACCTACTCAACCTTTGGTTGATCTTGTGGTCGAGCCAATCTTAGCTTTGGTATATCCCACTCTTGTTTTGGAAAGTAATCCTGATGTGATTGAACCAATGTCATCTTTGGTCAATCCCACTCTCCCTTTGGAGAGTGACTTTCAAGAAGTGGTTGAATAGATTTCAGTATCGATCAATCCCACTCTTCCCTTAGAGAGTGAAGTGTCTGCTAGTCACATTTTCTTCACTGCCAGTTCATAACTTACTGAATAAGGAGGCACTGATCTCGCTTCAGATAAACCCCCACCAAGCTCTTGGATTGCTTCCTTTATTTGGCATAGCCTAGTTGAGCCGTGCCTTCCTTCTGATGCACCTTTCCAGATAAAGTTCAAAGTTGAACCATACACGATTTCTCGTTCTATTGTTGATGAAGGAGCCTCAGTTAGTATCGTGTCTGCTCGTGCTTGGCGAGGCATGGGATCTCCCATCCTTGTTTCGACTGCTAGTCAGTTACTAGCGTTTGATAGAAGAACTTGTATAGACTTGGGAATTCTTACTCAAATACCTGTTACTTTGGGTGGGAAGACCGTCTTAGTTGAATTCATGGTGATAGAAGACCTCATGGACTTCAATATGCTCCTTGGACGTGATTATCTCTATTCCATGCAAGCTATGATGTCAACATTATTTTTTGTGATGTACTTTAATCATGGTGAAGAAATTGTCACTATTGATCAGTTGGATTTTCTTGATTTGTCTCCTGACCCAACTAGAGATCAAGTCCTTCCTTTATTGATTCCCAGTGTTTCTATAGACACTACCCTGCCACGGGTGAGCTATGTGGCCGCATGTCCTTTGCGTTCAATTGCTATTGAGAAGCAGCCTCTATTTTCACGATTACCTTATCGGGACTTGGTCCCAGTAGTTGACCAGGTGAGTCATCCTACATAGACTATGGAGCCCACTCTCCACTCTATGGATCCATTGAAATTTTAGACATGTGTCCTCTCTCGAATGATCTCCTTCCTTCGAATGAACTTTTCCTAGAGTCTTTGATACAATCTGACCTTTTTTTGGATGTTGGTTTAGTTGCGACTAAGTCTAAAACTGAATTTCTTAATAAAACTAATCTTTCTGTTGATTGATCTCCTTATTTTGGTCTTGCTGAGTCTTCAAACTATCCCTTTGATCAGCAAGTCAGTGATCATGATGAGTTTGATTTTTCTTCTAAATTTTTCAACTCCTATGATACTGAGTTTGTTCCTGTAGACTCTATCTCCCTTGTTGATTTTTTCTCTCCTTTTGAGGTTGATATTACTAATTATAAACCCTTAAGCCTTAGTTCTATAGAATCTTCTTCAGTTGATTCTGCCATAACTTCACCTTTTGCAGAATATATCAAAGTCACATGTGTTTCTTCCAAAGTGACCTACATCGGTTCTTTTCTTCTGAATGTGATTCTGATGTTGTTGTTTCTTGGAGACAGGATTTGTAGTTGGATTCACAACTGTTTACTGGCCTCACCTTGTTGTTCAAGTTGTAATTGCATTTGCATGTGCCTTGCTCGTGCTTATGAGCCTGATGTCGGCTTCCACGCTTTTAGCTCGTTGTATAAGCCCTCATCTTTGTTCTCATCATCGCTAAGCCTTGTATCATTTTCCCTTTATAACTTGACACATTTTACCTTGAGGAGACATTCCCTGAGTGTCTTTATCCTGCTCATGTTCCTTGCATTATGCATAGGTTTGTTCCTCGTGCTTGAAACTAGTTTCGCCTGCCTATGACACTCGTTTCCTCGCATTTAGAGCATTCCTTCTGCTCTCCTTCAAGCTTGTTAAAAAAAGTAAGGGGGGCACGAGTTGACTTTTTCGAACTCGTTAAAACTTCACGGGAAAGATATTGATTTTCTTTAGGCTCAGGTCTAACTCCTCAAAATAGACTTGACTGCCGAGTAAACTTATCCGTTCAGGCTCGTTAAGAATATGTGAATGGGCATCCACATTGGTGGTAGGTTATCACTTTCTCAGAACATGTGGAATAGTACAAGAAATGATCACTCTCTTTTCTTCGGAATTGAGAAGAGTATTCTCAGGCATAGGTTTATCGCTTTTTTGAACCTGAGGGACTAAACTTATGGAAACGGAACACCCGGTATGAGCTTAGTTTTCTCTTTTTTGTTCTCTGGACCTAAACATGAAAAATATTTTGAGCGTACTTTATGTCTTTTGTCATACTCGCTAAAACCTAAAGAACAAAGCACCGAGTTTACTGTTGTAAGCCCCATTTCTCGTAATCAAATGGATCTTTTTGAGTGATCTTGCCTTCCTTCACATTCTTAAAAATCAGGCTATATGCTACTTTTGAACTAGCGTTGGGTAGGTGGTAATTTAACCTTTTTCGGACCTCCTCGACTAAGTAGGAAAAAGGTGCGCCTTACTTCTTCGGAAGCTAAGAGACTCCTTAGGTGGTTTGTTTTATACTTTTCCGACCTCAAGAGACTAAATTGGACGAAAAAGCACCCCCCTGGAGTCTTCTTTGGAGTTTTTATACTCTCTAAACTATGAAAACACCGTCGAGCATGTACTAGTTCAGGCTCATAAAATCCACGAATTAGTGCTTTATCAAGCATTCTTCTGTCTCTTCTTTGAGCTTTCCAAAAATGAAGAAGGTCCCAAGTTTGCTTTCTTGGACTCGTTAAACCTTTACAATAAAGAGGGGAAGGGAAGTTCATTCACATGTATTTTATATCATGGAAGCAAGTCTTGTTTTCTTGAAAAAATCATTAGTTTTGAGTCTATCAACAGTTGGGTCCTATCTTTTTGATCTTATACCGATTCAGAGTTTCTTACTCCTCCAGTTGGTCTCTTTTCCAATTATATGGGGAATCTGTCAATGTCTCCTAGATTGCATATTTGTGTCGTTGGTCCCTTTTGTGTCAAAAGCTGCCTAAGTCACTTTTGTGTCATGCTCATTGTTCAAGGATTAAACCTTTGTCGACCATTCTACAGTTGCCTTGACCTTTTGTGTCAGCCATTCCCTGGTATCAGTTCATTATATCATGTCTTTGGTGGTCCTTGTTGTGAAATTTTGTACTGATTCTAGATACAATTAGTCTCTGACTTACCTCCAGTTGCATGATGAAGGATGCCTTAATTCCTTCCTTCCAATGGATCTATTCCTATCGACTGCAACACATCTTTCTCTTGGAATGATATTTAGAGTTTTATGATAGTACTTTGGGGATTGCAATCATCAGTGGCAATTTCCCTCACTATTGGGTAGTGGGAATACCTTAATGTCTCCTACTCGATGGATTTTTCAAGTGTTCGACTTCAAGTCCTTGTATTCACGCTTGTTAGAATATACTAGGTACCTTGGAGACCATTTTCATTAATGGTGGTTTCCCTCGCATTTGTTAATGGTTCTCATTATTGACCGGTAATCAAACGGTTTCCTCCATGTTCGACTTCAACTCCTTTATTCGCATGGTTAGGATTTGTACCTTTTGGGAAGTTTGGATTGAAGACCTTGGGCTGACACTAGAATCTTCATTTTTCTATTGCCCAAGAAGCGCAAGACCTTGTTACATTTTATATGACATTTTGCACATAGATCCACCTTGTATTCTTGTGGCTATGATCGATTGTTGACAATGGATCCACCTTGTTCATTTGTGGCCATGATTCCTTTAGATTTAATATGGCGCCTTTTTGCATATTGAAAGACCATGATATTTTCATCAGTTATACATATCTTGGATCCACCTGTATCTTTATGGTGATGATTTGTATATGGACTTGTATGTCCCAGAGATCAGTTTTTTCTAACATTTATCTCTCTTTCAACTACATTTGTTCGAGCCTTTCGATATTGGATTCTCTTCTCTCTCCATACTCAGTTGTTTCCTTTATATTGTATTTCAGCTATCATCTTCCCCTCTAACCTCATACATTAGGGGGAATATGTTATAGCTCAAAATGACACATCTCTACCTATGACCACTTTCCCATGATTTTGTCGCATGTCGACACTTCCATGATGATACTTCATGAAAGTCACTGAAAAAACACCTAATTTGGAGGATCGATATCTTGATTTATGTAACTTCATTTGAACTCTTATTTAAAATGTTGGAAAGGTATCTAAGTTAGCTAAACCAAACTAGAAGACACTAAAGTATGAAAATTCCCAAAAGTACCCTAAAAATGAGATTTTCTATGCATACGTGAGTTTCCTTAAGGAAACCCACATATTGTATGCGACTTGCTATATATAATACTCATGTATTCCCTAAATACATGAATATTTTCATTGCAACCCATGTATACCTACTGCATACGCGACTGATGTCTCTGCAACCCACGTATTCATGTCAAAAATACGTTTTTTGAAGTTTGGGTAGTTTGGGTGGTTATGCAACTCACTCCTTCAGTTGTAACTAATTTTTCTTTGACCCTATCTCTTTAGAAACATATAAATAGAGGTAGGGAGGTCCATGAGAAGAGACTTGAATCTTTGCATTGTTATGTTGGAGGAATTGGAGATCTCTTTGCCCACACCTTTCTCTGTCTTTCTTTTAGTCTTTTGCATTGGTTTTAGGTCCTTCTTTCCAATTAAAAACAACTTTTTAGTCTAATAGAACACCTCCCTTACCTTTCTAAGGCATTTTTTCACCTTTTCTGTGTTTTTTCCCACCCATACGCGAGTTGTCGATTGGACAGTCATGTGTCTGGTTTGTACACGCGAATTGTTATAGTATCAACCCGCATGTGATACGTGACCTATCATTAGTACAACCCATGTTTTCTTGTACACGCGACTTGCTATATTGTCAACGCACGTATGACACGCAACCTGTCAGTAGTACAACCCGCATATTTTAAATATCTAAAGATGTGTGTGAACATATTGTGTGTGGCTATTCTGAATCAGTATATGAAGCAGCTGAACAAGCCCTATCAAATAGAGAAAAATATATTCTAAGTATTCATAGGAAGTGCTATAGCTCAAAATGACACATCTCTGCCTGTGACCACTTTCCCATGATTCCGTCGCATGTCGACACTTCATGAAAGTCACTAAAAAAGCACCTAACTTGGACGATCGATATCGTAAGTTATGTAACTCCATTTGACCTCTTCTTTGCACTGTTGGAAAGGTATCTGAGTTAGCTAAACCTTCCTAGAAGACACCAAAGTCTAAAAACTCCCAAAAGGACCTTAAAATGATATTTTCTATGCATACGTGAGTTTCCTTAAGGAAACCCATGTATTGTACGTGACTTGCTATATATAATACTCACGTATGCCCTAAATACATGACTATTTGCATTGCAACCTGCGTATACCTATTGCATACACGACTGATGTCTCTACAACCCACATATTCATGTCAAAAATACGTTTTTTGAAGTTTGGGTAGTTTGGGTGGTTATGCAACTGACTCCTTTAGTTGTAACTAATTTGTCTTCGACCCTATCTCTTCAGAAACATACAAATAGAGGTAGGGAGGTCCATGAGAAGAGACTTGAATCTTTGCATTGTTATGCTGGAGGAATTGGAGCTCTCTTTTCCCACACCTTTTCCCTAGAAGCTATCTCCTTGTGTTGCAAAGCTTGGAGGTTGAGTTCCTTGGAGAAGAGAAGCAACAAAACCATATCAAGGTTTTGTGAAGTGCCCAACTTGAAGAGAAGGTATATTTGTACTTTTTTCCAAGATTAATAAAGATGTGATGTCCTTCTTCTTCCCAAATAATTGTTCAATGTGTGATTGAATCTCTGTTTATGATCATATGATGATGTTAGTCAGATCATTCTTTCATGTTTATTTGATTATCATTGATTTATATGTGGTCATATTGGTTTGAGGAAGGTATAATTCATTTTGTAGGTCTCTTGGAGCAAGAGGAGTGAGAGGAGCAAGAAGAGGATTGAATGGCTTCTTCGATAAACCTTCATTGGCTAAGGTATGAACCACTCCAATCTCTAATATTGCTTATATATGCTTTCTAAACATTATGCATCTCTCTTTCAACCCTAGTACGTTGATGGCCTCTTAAACCCTAGCCATAGGAAACTTTCCTTTACAACAGGAAGGAGGATGCAAAAGCATTGCATCATATAATTAACACCTTAGATAACAACATATTTTCAAAGGTATCAACTTCATTACATTTCAAAGGTGCATGAGAAACCTTAGAAACCTGTTATCAAGGTGCTAGTAAGGTAGAAACTGCGAAGCTTCAAAACTTAAGAAGATATTTTGAAGATCTAAAGATGAAAGAATCAGACACAGTGGATTCTTTTATGACCCAAGTCATGGGGATAGTTAATCAGCTGAACAGATTTGGTGAAAATATTGAATATCAAAGGGTATTTGAAAGGGTTCTAATATCATTACATAGTAAAGTTGGTTCGAAAGTTGCAGCAGTTGAAGAAGTGAAAGATTTAAGCACTTTGTCTATAGATGAGTTGAAAAAATCACTACTATCAAATGGATCCAAAATCAACATGAATGAGGATTCCTCTATGGAGAATGTGTTGTTCAGGATAAAGCACCCTTATAACCTAGGGTCTGGGGTTACCAACTTACTACTAACTTGCAGACAATCAGCTTTACTAGATAATGTAAAGGGAATAGGAAGAAAGTCTTGACTTACCCGATTAACGACGGTTGATCCAAGCTTTATCTTCTCTCGCTCCTCTTCTCTCCAAAGCTTCCAGGGATGCACCTCTTCACCTACAAACAGAAAATCCTTCAAGTAATATCTCATGCATATATATATCAGAGGTTAGATGAAAAGCATATTAAATATATAAACAAAGATGTACATTAACCAATATTCATGAAATAGACTCAATACAATATTGGAAGAAGAATTCTCTTTATTAACAATCGGTGAATGAGATAAGAGTACAACCCAACTTCTGAGACAAGGACTCCTCTGAAACCAAAGGACTTTGAGTTTTGCTGCTCCAATATTCTGAAGATATACCACCAGCATAACTTTGCTCTCCAAAATTGATTGATTAGCCCCCACCCCAAGGCCTCTATTTATCCTTTGGGAAATAGAGTGGTTTCAAAGGTTGGGATGGTTGATATGGTTGGGATAGTTATGGATTAGGCCCAACTAATCTCATCTAATCTCGATTATATTTTTTTAATGTCGAATTAGGGTATACGTGGGTATTAATATAGGCAACTCGTGTATGACACGCGAGTTTCTCAAAGGGAACTCACGTATGCAAGTATATGTGGGATGCAATGCAAATACTCATGTATGATACGCGAGTTACAATGCACATAGTCGCGTATGCAACCCAAAATCTATAGTAAAAATATACAAGGCTAGTTTGAGGAAAATGCATCAAAGGTCATGCCCATCTATAGTGTTTAGGCCACTTCAATCCAAATTTTCCTTTTGTGTACCAACATGAGGAATGTCAGCACTCAGACGGAGAAGTGCCATTTTGGCTGATAACAGATGCCCCCTAATGTGTGATCTCAAAGGGAAGCGATGGTCGAAATACATTATAATGATTATCTTGAAGAACTCAGAAATCCAAGGAAGCAGAGGAAGTGCCTGAAACAAATACACATCAAATGTCATATACAAAATCATATCTGAGGATGCCATGTTCAATATACTGGAACACTAGTTTCTTTACAATATTTGAGTACATCATATGATACGAGTGCTAGACCACATATATTACAAAGGTGGATCGAAGCCACAATATACAATCATGATGATTCTTCAAAGATATGGAAGCTATGTAGGTGAACACAACACAATCTTGTGCAAGTTAGGTTATAAATGTGAACCTAAGGTCTTTGTCAAAATCCAAAGGAACCAGTACAATCTAGGCCATGTGAATAGATGTGTCAAATTCAAACATGGATATGATTCAATAGATTGTCAATCAATAGGTGATAATTAACAACTGAAGCAAAGGAATTCACAAATAATAGAAGTGAATCATAAGGTACCATCGTCAAAACTCTAGGTCGTCGTCTTCAGGAAGTGCTGTTGAGAAACCATACTGTGATGAGGAAGGCAATATATCCTCCAACGGATCACAAGAGTGACTATGAACTGGATAAAGGAAGGTAGACAAAAGTAGTATCAGATAGGACAATGATGGAATCAGGATAATAATTAGATGCAGGGATAAATCCTTGAACAGTGAGCATGACATAGAGATGACCCAAGGCAACTTTTAACTTTACAGATAGAACGACTAGACTTATCTGTCATGTAGGAGACATGATCAGATTCCCCATGTATAAATGACAAGTGGAGGAGCAAGATACTCAAAGTGGTAGTTGAATTGAAAGTGTACACTGAGACATGAGTATCGAAGAGTACAAAGAGTGCTATGTTCAAGGAGGACACACTGGCACTAACTGAAAACCAAAAATAAAACTTATTCCTTATCTTTCTTGTTTAATTTTAATGAGTCCAAGAAAGTCAACTCAGGTCTCCCCTCATTTTTAACAAGCTTGAAGAGAAGAGAGAATAATGCTTGATAATGTCACTGATTCGTGGATTTTATGAGCCTAAACTAGTACATGCTCACTTGGTGTTTTCATGTTTAGAGAATCTAAAAACTTCGAAGAAGACTCCGGGGGGGTCCTTTTTTGTCCAATTTAGTCTCCATAGGCCGAAAAGGTATAAAACATACCACATAATAAATCTCTTAGCTTTCGAAGAAGTAAGGAGTACCTTTTTCGTACTTAGTCAAGAAGGTCCGAAAAAAGTTAAATTACCACCTACCCAACACTCCTTCAAAAGCAACATATAGCCTAAGTTTTACAAGTGTGAAGGAAGGAAATATCACTCGGAAAGATCCATTTGATTATGAGAAATGGGGCTTACAACAGTAAACTCGATGCTTTGTTCTTTAGGGTTTAGCAAGCATGACAAAGACATAAAGTACGCTTGAAATCTTTTTCATGTTTAGGTCCAGAGCACGAAAAAGAAAAAAATAAGCTCATATCGGGGCTCCTTTTCCATAAATTTAGTCCCTCGGGTTAGGAAAAGTGATAAACCTATGCCTGAGAATACTCTTCTCAATTCCAAATAAAAGAGAATGTTCCTTTCTCGTATTATTCCACATGGTCCGAGAAAGCGATAACCTACCACCAATGTGGATGCCCATTCACATATTCTTACTGAGCCTGAACGGACAATTTTACTCGGTAGTCAAGTCTATTTTGAGGAGTCAGACCTGGGCCTAAAGAAACTCAATATCTTTCCCGTGAATTTTTAATGAGTCCAAAAAAGTCAACTCGCGGCCTCCTTACTGTTTTTAATGAGCTCAAAGGAGAGCAGAAAGAATGGTCTAAATGCAAGGAAACGAGTGTCATAAGCAGGAGAAACTAGTTCCAAGCGCAAGGAACAAACCTATGCATAATGCAAGGAAAGCGAGCAAGATAAAGACACTCGGGGAACGTCTCCTCAAGGTAAAAGGTGTCAAGTTGCAAAGGAAAAATGATACAAGGCTTAGCGATGATGAGAACAAAGATGAGGGTTTATACAACGAGATAAAAGCATGGAAGCCGACATCGGGATAATAAGCACGAGCAGGGCACATGCAAATGCAGTTACAACTTGAACAACAAGGTGAGGCCAGTAAATAGTTTTGAATCCAACTAAAAATCCTGTCTCCAAGAAACAACAACATGAGGATCATATTCAGAAGAAAAGATCTGATGCAGGTTACTTTGGCATAAACACATGTGAATTTTCTATCTTCTAAAAAAGGTAAAGTCAAGGTAGAATCAACTAAAGAAGATTCTATAGCACCAAGGTTCAAGGGTTTATAATCAGTAAGATCAACCAATGAAGGAGAGAAAAAAAACAACAAGGGAGATAGATCCTGCAGGAACAAACTCAGTATCACAGGAGTTGAAAAATTCATAAGAAAAATCAAACTCATCAAGATCACTGACTTGTTGATCAAAGGGAGAGTCCAAAAACTCAAAAATACCAACATAAGAACACTGATCCATGAGAATATCGAGCTTATTAGGAAAATCATGGTTAGAATTAGTCACAACTTAACCAACATCCAATAGAAGGCCAGACTGTATCAAATACTCTAGGAAGACTTCATTCGAACGAAGGAGATCATCTGAGATAGGACACATGTCTAAACTTTGAAATGGATCGACAAAGTAGAGAGCGAGCCCCACAGTTTGTATAGGATGAACTGACCTGGTCAACTACTGGGACCAAGTCCCGAGAAGGTAAGCATGAAAATAGATGCTGCTTCTCAGTAGCAATTGAACGCAAAGGATGTGAGGCCACATAGCTCACTTGTGGCAAGGTAGTGTCTATAGAAACACTGGGAATCAATAAAGGAAAGACCTGGTCTCTAGTTGGGTCAGGAGACGGATCAAGAAAATACAAGTGATCGATAGTGACAATTTCTTTGTCATGATTAAAGTACATCATACAAAAGAATTTTGACACCACAACTTGCATGGCATAGACATAATCACATCCAAGGAGCATATTGAAGTACAATGGGTATTCTATCACCATGAAGTCAACTAAGACGGTATTCCCACCCAAAGTAACAGGTGTTTGAGTAAGAATTCCCAAGGCTATACAAGTTCTTCTACCAAACATCAGTAACTGACTAGCAGTCAACACAAGGCTGGGAGATCCCGTGCCTCACCAAGCACGAGTAGACAAAATACTAAGTGAGGCTCCTTCATCAACAATACAATGAGCAATCGTGTATGGTTCAACTTTGACATTTATCTCGAAAGGTGCATTAGAAGGAAGGCGTGGCTCAACTAGGCTATCCCAATGAAAGGAAGCAATCCGAGAGCTTGGTGGGGGTTCATCCGAAGCGATTTCAGTGCCCCCTTGTTCAGTAAGTTCTGAACTGGTAGTGAAGAAAATGTGACTAGCATACACTTCACTCTCCAAAGGAAGAGTGGGATTGATCGACAATGGAATCGGTTCAACCGCTTCATGAAAGTCACTCTTCGAAGGGAGAGTGGGATTGACCAAATATGGCATTGCTTCAATCACATAAAGCTCACTCTCTGAAAGAAGAGTGGGATCGACCAAAGATGAGATTGGTTCGACCACTAGATCAACCAAATGTTGAGTAGGTTGTTGAGAAACTATAGGTTTTTCAGGAGAAGGAAATTCTTGAGTCTCGGACCACACTCTTCGTACCTCTGCAATAGCAGGGCACTGGTGAGTAAGATGATCTCCCTCACATAGCTTACAAGGGAACTTAAGTTTTCACTTCGAACAACCAATTTTCTCAACGGTGTCAACATGACTAGCAGTGGCTGACTGTTTTCTGTCAACATGAGCTATATAGGTTGAGATTTTTCCCCCAGCATGACCACCAGAGGCTGGGTGACTAGGTCCAACCTGACTAAGAGAGGTTGGTTGTTGAAAATATTCAGGAGGTTTAAAAATGGGATGACCATGAAACCAAACTCTTCACACCTTCACAATGGAAGGGAATTTATAAGTAAGGTGGTCTCCCTCACAAAGATTACAACGAAACTTGGGCTTGTGTGTTGAATGGGTATTCTTTTCAACAGTGTCAACATGACTCGTAGTGGATGACAAATTTTCTTTGGCATGAACCACAGAGGCTGAGAGACTGCCCCCATCCTGACCTGCAGAGGATGAGAGACTGGGTCCAACATGACCTGCAGAGGTTGGATAGGGAGGTTCAACTTGACATACATAGGTTGAATGGGTGCGCTCAACATGAACTACAGAGGCTGAGTGACTAGATCCAATGTGACCTGGAAAGGTTGGAATGATCCCACCAGCATGATCAACAGAGGCTGGATGGTGAAGATCAACTTGACTTGCATAGGTTGAGTGCTTAGATCCAACATGACCTGCAGAGGTTGGATAGGTGCGCCCAACATGAACTTCAGAGGCTGGGTGGTGAGGTTCAACTTGACTTGTAGAGGTTTAATAGGTGCCCCCTTTCTTATGCGCCTTCTTCCTATTCCTCCTTCTTTTACTCCTTTTAGACTGTCGGTTACTAGTATCATTATTTTCACCACACGAGGTAGAAGGAGGAGGAGAATAAACTACAAGTGAAGGGGAAACAATGTTTTGATGCCCTTGATATAAGGATCTTACTTGAGAAGCATCAGGAGCATTCAGGACATTTGGAGTGGAAAACAACCACACCGGTATCCCTAGGGTGATTCCAGGAAGATTCAAGGTGGCCATCAAAGGAACACCAACATTCCCTGTGAGAGGAATAGTACAAGTATTTCCCAACATGGGGATCTCTTGGTTGGTTTTCAAAGGGGTGTTAGCCATTGTTTCAAACTAGGAAACAAATTCCAAGGTTGATAGGAAACCAAAAGTACAAAGCACACACCTAAAGGCACACTAAGTACAGACAAACCACACAGAACTCACTAAAAAATCCTAAAGCCAAACAGAAAAATAAGTATAAGATATGCTTTCCATAAGAAATTTGATAGACAGTTACTTGGCGTCCCTGTATATGTTCTTAGGCACAATCGGATGAATCACCCACCGCCCTCCCACACCTTCTACCAGGGTTACCTTCCAAGCCCATCCAAGGTCAACCAGAAATAGCCTTCTGTTGTACCTACATATGAACCCTAGATGTCAAAGAGACTAAAGGATACCTTAACTAGATGCACAGTCTGGGGGGACAATCACAAGCTTGGTTCGTACGCATGGGCAGGGTAGCAAATCCCAAAACCTTGTCTAAGACAGAATCCCTAGATGCGCAAAAACCTTGGTCTACGCTTTGGCAAGGAATTAGAGGGTTATCTCCACAGTCCAAGCCTCCACGCGACCTCATTCTTAACTCTCGTTTGAGAGGATTCTCCCAGATACAATCAACATAGAAGAGGATTTACCTAGTGATGGGCCAACTACATTTGAAATTTAATACTTGTGGAGAGTTAAAACTCCCTAATCCACAAGTCTATCCTAAACTAGTTGGTGTAGGATCCTATAAAATAAAACTTACTAATAATTTTTAAATTGTATCACTTATTTTAATAGCCCTTTGTAAGTCAAAGGGTAAATGGCGTGAAACTTATGTCGTGTTTTGACTCAAAGTTGAAACAAAAGCCACAAAAGAACAACTTCATTTTTATTTTTTTTTAAATAATGATATGCAGTGTATTAAAGACAAAACCCTAATATACATGCATATTAAACGACTAAATGTTCTTTTTCTTTTTGTAAATGTAAGCTAATGAAATTAAAACTAAGTGTCGGGAAACTAAGGCTTTTTATAATTTTGGAAATCTTATTTGAAAATATCGAAAAGAAAAATTACTAAGTGCAACTATATGCAAAAGCATAAAATGTTTTTCTTTCACTTCTTTCAAATTCTTCAAAAAATACAATGCATCTAAATGCAAATTTTTGAGAGAGTTTGAATGATCACAACATATAAGAAGCAAAATGAAGTATAGAGGACCCACAATAACCAACTTCAACCAAATGGGAAGGAAACTTGGTGAAACAACCTGACTTGGAAAACTAATGAATAAAATCCAATAGATTTACTGAAGAACAAGTGGCTAACTGACACTACACAAAGAAACACAGAGAATAAGTTATCTAAAGCCCTGATCACTGACTCAGATACATACCACTGAATGCATTACCCAAGCAAGAGAACCAACTTCAAATTGCTACATGAAAGAAGATTCAAACTATAAAACTCAAAGGCTTAAAAAAAGCACAAAGCATGGTACATAGGACTTTCAAACTTACAGAATCATGCCAAAAGCAAGAGACCCCCAAGCAGATAAAAATCAAAACAAGGCAGGGACAAGCAACCCTACCTAAAATTTTATGCTGCTACAGGATGTACGCGTCTGTCTTATAGATAAATTTGCGTACCATATGCAACTGTCTCATAGAGAAACTCGAGTATACAAGTTGCTATACTCGACTGTGTAGCACAACAACCCGCATATACAAAAACAACAAAAAACTGTTCAAAAAGAAAAATCAATAAAGGTCTATGGACACACTATACTTCAAATCAAAGGAAAGATAAAATACCACACAAAGAATCTAAACAAAGACTGGAAAAGTATCTACAAGACTGACCCACAGCAGGCTGGACTCCCCAGCGAAGTTGTCAGTTCTGTTGTTCAAGATAAATCACCCTTGTAACCTAGGGTCTGGGGTTACCAACTTACTACTAACTTGCAGATAATCAGCTTTACCAGAGAATGGAAAGGGAATAGGAAGAAATTATTGACTTACCAAATTATCGACAGTTGATCCAAGCTTCATCTTCTCTTGCTCCTCTTCTCTCCAAAGCTTCCAGGGATGCACCTCTTCACCTGCAAATAGCATATCCTTCAAGTAATATCTCATGCATATATACATATATCAGAGGTTAGATGAAAAGCATATTAAATATATAAACAAAGATATACATTAACCGGTATTCATGAAATATACTCAATACAAGATTGGAAGAAGAATTCTCTTTATTAACAATCGGTGAATGAGATAAGAGTACCACCCAACTTCTGAGACAAGGACTCCTCTACAACCAAAAGACTTTGAGTTCTGCTGCTCTAAGTTTCTGAATATATACCACCAGCATAACTTTGCTCTCCAAAATTGATTGATTAGCACCCACCCCAAGGCCTCTATTTATACTTTGGGAAATAGAGTGGTTTTGAAGGTTGGGATAGTTATGGATTAGGCCCCAACTAATCTCATCTAATATCAATTATATTTTTTAATGTCGAATTAGGGTATATGCGGGTATTAATATAGGCAACTTGTGTATGACACGCGAGTTTCTCAAAGGGAACTCACGTATGCAAGTATACGCGGGTTGCAATGCAAATACTCGTGTATGATACATGGGTTGTAATGCACATAGTTGCGTATGCAACCCAAAATCTATAATAAAAATATACAAGGATGGTCTGAGGAAAATGCATCAAAGTTCATGCCCATCTATAGTGTTTAGGCCACTTCAGTCCAAATTGTCCTTTTGTGAAACCAACATGAGGAATGTCGGCACTTTGATGGAGAAGTGTCATTTTGGATGATAACAGAATGCTTTCAAATCCCAGGTCTCATTTTCAAAAGGAAGAGGAAGAGGCAAAGGAAGAGGTGGATCAAGAGGAAGAGGCAAAGGCAAAGTTGGATTAAGAGGAAGAGACAAAGAAGGTGGAATCAATGGAAAGAAAGATCATGATCATGAAAGAGGTAATCACCACAAAAGGAGGTCTAATAAATATAATGTTAAGTGTTATTATTGCAATAAATTTGGCCATTATGAGAATGAATCCAGAAATAAGAAAGCTGATCAGGAAAAACAAAATGATAATGTGACTAATACCTCTAAGAACAAAGAAGACAAGTACACGAAAGCCAAAAGGGACTTTGGATTTTAGACAGTGGATGTAGTAACAATATGCCAGGTGATAGAATTCTAGTCACATATTTAGATGACTCAATGAAGATAGAGGTTAAAGTTGGAAAAAATGAGATAGTTTCAGTTCTTGGCAAAGGAGTGGTCAATATACTTACCAAGAAGGGCCAACAGAAGACTATTATAGAAGTATATTATGATCCAAGATTGAAGCATAATTTTCTCAGCATTCGTAAACTCACTGACAAGAAATACAAACTTTTCTTTGAGGGTTTAGAATTTTCCATATATGAAAAACCCCCAAGTATACACTAGTTTATCAACAAGGTACAAGTGACTAGGAACATAATGTATCTTCTACTCATGAATTACATCAGTAAGCAGGTAAGCTTTTTTTCCCAAAAAGAAACATGCATGGATGATTTCTGGTTATGGCATTTCAAATATGCACATCTTCACTTTGTTGATCTAAAGTAGTTGCAATAGAAAGAGATGGTTAAAGGATTCCCCCCTATGAAGGAGCCAACAAGCACATGTGAGTGTTGTAATATCACAAAGTAGAGAAATGATAGCTTATATAAAGGTATGTCTTGAATGGCACATGCACCTCTAAAATTGTTCGTAACGGTCTATGTAATCCAACGCAGAATCAATCCCTTGGTGAAATCTATTATTTTCTTACATTCATTGATGATTTCAGTTTAAAAGCATTGATGGCCACTCTGGGTGAATTTCCTTCGTTAGAAGTCCAAATTTTTTAGCAAGTTTAAGGAATTTAAGGCTTTGGTTGAAAACTAGAGTGGCCATCAACTCAAAGTATTGATATTAGATAGAGGGGGAGAGTATGAATCAAAAGAATTTCATGGTTACTGCAAACATCATGGAATCATGAGGCAATTCACTACAATAAATACACCTCAAAATAATGGTGTGGCAGAACGAAAGAATAGAACCACCATGAATATGGAAAGGAGCATGTTGAAGGGAAGCCAGTTGTCTCATGATCTCTAGGGAGAGAGAGTGGCTTGCGTCATTCATGTGTTGAACAAATCTCCCACCGAAATTGTGAAGAGCAAAGTACCATAGGAAGCATGGGTAGGTACGCCTTGTAGTGTTTCTCATTTTAGAATATTTGTTTGCACTGCTTATGCTCATGTACCTAAACTATTAAGAAAAAAGATAGATTATAGGAGTGAGAAATGTATCTTTCTTGGATACGGTGAAGAATCTAAAGCTTACAAATTGTATAACCCTATGACCCAAAAATTTATCATTGGCAAAGAAGTATTGTTCAAAGAGGAACAGTCATGGGATGGAACCATATATGAGATTATGGGAGCTGCAATTCCTCAACCAAAATATGGAGAAGCAGAAGAGAAGATTGGATAATAGGATCTAGTAGCATCATTACGAGTAACATGTACTCCAACAAGGACACCTATAAATTTAGTTTGAGGTGAAGCATCAAAATCAACAGACCGATATACTCCTAGTCCACATTCAGATAATGAATCTGATCACAGTAATAAAAAGACTAGAAGATATTTATGATGAATTGAATAAAAATATTGTTTTTTCTTTTATTGCTAGTAAACCTACATTTTTTGAAGAGGCAATGAAAAAAGAGCATTAGAGAAAATCTATGGATGAAATGGCACATGGGATCTTGTTGACTTCCTAAATATAAGAAAATTATTGGTGTGAAGAGGGCCTATAAGGCAAGACTTGATTTAAAAGGTGAGATTGATAGTTTTCAAGGAAAGATTAGTAGAAAAAGGATTCTCACAGCAACCAGTAATTGATTTTGAAGAAACGTTAGCACCAGTGGCTAGATTGGACATAGTGGGAGCAGTCTTAGCAATAAAGTCTCAAAACAAAAAAAAATTGTATCAAATGGACGTCAAGTTGGCATTCTTGAATGGGATTCTTGAACAGAAATTTGCGTGTAGTAGCCACACGTATATGAAACCAAAGAACATGAGAGAAGGTTTACAAGTTGAAGAAATCTCTATATGGGCTCAAGCAAGCTCCAAGATCTTGGTACAACAAAATTGATTCTTATTTGATCAACAATTATTTTAGCAGAAACAACAGCAAACCAACACTTTACACAAAGGTAAATTAGCATGGACATATGTTTATAGTTTGTTGTTTATATGTTGTCGATATGATTTTTACAAGTAATTTGTCAATAGATGAGTTCAAGAAAGCAATGAAGAAAGAGTTTGAGACATGAAAAATCTACGTTTGATGAAGTTCTTTCTTGACATAGAGGTAAAATAGTCAATAAAAGGTATATTTATTTTGAGTTTTTTCTCAAAATAAATATGCTAATGATGTGCTTCAGCGATTGATAATGCTTAATTGCAAACCAACATCTACACTAGTGGAAACATATACAAAGTTGAGCAAAGAAGATGACAGTCCCAAAGTAGATCCAACACTATTTAAGAGATTTGTAGGAAATCTCATGTATCTCGTAGCTACGAGACTTGACATTATGTATGCATTCATCTTGATTTCAAGGTTCATGGAGTTTCCCAAGGACTCCAATGGAAAGTTGGAAAAAGGATCTTACGATATGTTGCAGGGACTTTAAGCTATGAATTTTATACTCAAGAACTGAGTATGATGATTTGACAGACTTTACTAATAGCACATTTTGCAGGAAGTTTCAAATGACATAAAACCACTTAAGGTCATGTTTTTCATCTTGAATCAAGGGTGATTTCATGGGCATCAAAGAAGCAACCCATCATGACTATTTCATCAGAAAAATCAGAATATGTAGCAACAACATCAGTGGCATGTCAAGTAGTTTGGTTATGGAGAGTTTTGGATGGTTTTCAGCAAAAACAACAAGGACCAACAACAATCTATTGCGACAACAATTCAGCAATAGCTTTGTCCAAGACCCATGTTTTTCACCAGAAGAGCAAGCACATTGATACCATATATCACTTCATAAGAGAACTTGTGAACAATGGTGAAGTTCATGTAAAAGGTTGTAATTCAATTGATCAATTGGTTGACATATTCACAAAGCCATCAACAAAAGAAATTTTTGAAACTCATAGAGATAATCTAGGCATTGTAAAAGCTATGGTCCTAACTAAGAGGGAGTGTTAGAAATAGTAATAAACTCCACCTTTAGCTTTAGTTCTATAATTAGAAGTCAAGTTTAGTTAATAAAGTATGCAAAAGCATAAAGCATGTTTGCATGAGATATGTTAGGGTTTTGCTTTTCCAATAAGTGTTTAAATACATCTTTAGAGTTTAATTGTAAAGTATCAATTTGATCATATATTAATCAATAAGGATTGAAGGGTCATAGCTCATTCTACATAATCTTAATCTTTGTGTTAAATTCTACCTCCAACCTTCAGATTGGTGGCTTATAATCTTTGTGTTAATTCTGCCTCCAATCTTCAAATAGGTGCCTGCTTTTAAAGAATGACACTCAGATTAATAAAGATTGAAAAGCTATAGCTCATTCTGCATAATCTTTGTGTTAAATTCTACCTCCAACCTTCAGATTGGTGGCTTATGATCTTTGTGTTAAATTCTGCCTCCAATCTTCAAATAAGTGGCTGCTTTCAAAGAATGGCACTCTGTACTCTTTCAGAGTAAGTCTTTATCTAGGAAGAGGCTCTTTATAGTGGAGATGCCAAGGTCTAGTGGAGGTGCCCAAGGTCGTACTATGGATGATGGATTCTAGTTATTACCATCTTAGATTGACTGTGGGGCTGGCACAAATACAAGAAGTGAACTTTTAACACACTGGTTTTTTATTTATTTTGCTAGACTTTAAAATATTGCATGTTTACATGTAGTCCGTGATTCAAAAATTATAATTGACTAGACAAATAAGACTTGTGATATGCAGGTTTTAGCTTTAAATTATTGAAGAGCTATAGCTCATTCTGCATAATCTTTGTGTTAAATTCTACCTCCAACCTTCAGATTGGTGGCTTATGATCTTTGTGTTAAATTCTGCCTCCAATCTTCAAATAAGTGGGTGCCTTCAAAGAATGACACTCTGTACTCTTTCAGAGTAAGTCTTTATCTAGGAAGAGGCTCTTTATAGTGGAGGTTCCAAGGTCGTACTGTGATGATGGATTCCAGTTATTACCAGCTTAGATTGACTGTGGGGCTGGCACAAATACAAGAAGTGAACTTTTAACACTGTGGTTTTTTATTTATTTTGCTAGACTTAAGAATATTGCATGTTTACATGTAGTCGGTGATTCAAAAATTATAATTGACTAGACAAATAAGACTTGTGATATGCAGGTTTTAGCTTTGAATTATTGGCAAGTAAAAATTAAAGGTTTGATCTCTGAATTGGCTAGTATTTCGTTTAAGCAAACATAACCAGGATGTAGATAGTCTTTCTAAACTGGCTTTACAAGATTAAGAACGTATAATAATCAGTCAACCATTTGTTGATGGGGAACATGGCTGAGAAAGAGCAGATCCATATCTTCATTTGATAACAGGTTGGGTATCAAAGTCTCGTTGTTACTCAATTGGGCTTTTCCTTTTCAGTTTTCCTGCTATTCCAGAATCCTATTTTCTTTATTGGCTTCGGGGTGTTGGCGGATATCCTTCATTTTTCTGGACTGACCTTTATCACTATTTTGTTCTGCCTACTACGGTGACAGCTACTTCTTTAGACTGAGGGGTTCGCCACTGTTTTGGATGCTTTCCTTTGGTTCAGCTCTGTGGTTCTTGTTATTTGGTATTACTTTGGACTATCGCTGTTGTTGACATCCTCGATAGTTTATCTTTATCCATGTAGATTTGTATTGGTTATATGGTAGATCGGATTCATTCTAATCCGTAACTTTTATATATACTAATTAGTATGAATATAGTTTTTTATGACAAACTGGGAACTTCACCAAGATTTCAAAATCTCTGATGATACGGCCAACAGGCACTCTATATATATGACTGATAAGGTACATGACACACTGTAATAGATTCAAAATTCTTGGCAAAATTACCAATTTTGACTGGCCGAAACAGAAAGAGAATGAGAAAAGTGGAATATAAATATTTCCACAAGTCACTGTAGAATGAGAACGACTTCCATAACGAGCAGAATGAGTGTCAGACGGAGACAGCTAATTTGGACGATCCATCGAGGAGGAATACCCCCACAAATCAAACACGTCTTTGTGTTTCCTTACGTTTTCCTTACCTCTTTATAATGCGTCTTGAACCTTTGCCATGAAAAAGAAAAAGCCACCATTCTTAGGAAAAGCTATTCGGCCACGTTTTCTCTACTCTTTTCAACTAATTGAAATTATGATACTGCGTGGGATGTGTTTTGCAGAAAAGTCTGCTTAAACAAAGCATGTTATATAAGTATCCATTATTCATGCACATAGAAAGTATATGATCTTCTATTATCAGTTTTATCAATATTCAAGAAGACTTTGCTACATAGACATTCCCTTCCTTTCAGTTCTCATACCAAACGCACTAACATCATGGAAGATAAGCAGCTTTAGTGGAATTAGTTGAAAAGAGTAGAGAAAACGATATCAAGTGGCGTACTCTATCCATACATTTTTCACCATATAAATCACATTTTACATTATGAATAGTTTATGTTGGGCTGTGGGTATAGTGTTAATTCAGTATAATTATAATTTCATAGCTGTAGATCAAGTGGCCATAGATAGAGGGTATTAACACTCTTTGTGTGATGCCCAGCCGATTCCCCTGTTGAAAAGCAACCCGATAACCCTGTTAAAAAGCAACCCAAAATTGACAAATGAATTTGGATATTAATTCTCAAATTCATATCGATGAAATTATAGGTAAGATGCACAAATGGGGATCTCTGCACGGACGAAGGAGTGAAAATTGTTGTGACAGATTACGGGCAAGGAGACCGAACTGATTTCATTATGAGCCTTCGTGGCTGCTCTAAACTTGCGCGCCCAGACAAAGTTAGCCAAGTCGTATCTTCGGGTGTGGTGGACATCGAATATAAACGGTACGTAGTAATGGAAATACTCGATTAATTTGATATTCGTATACTTGATTCACCGCAGATTGATAACTTGATATGAATTCAGAATATGGTGCCAATATGAGCCGGGCTGCAATATCATGTTTAAGATCGATAGCAGCAGCAACTTTCCAGACTATTTGGCACTGATGTTTTGGTATCAGGCAGGCCAAAAGGACGTACTGGCTATCCAACTTTGCCAGGTAGTTGATCCCGTGATAATCAACCCCTTTCTCTTTACAATTCTTTTCTTGAACCGTAACTCAAATTAGGGTTTTCTCGTGATGAAATGAGCATAAGTAGTCATCTCTGGGTTTTCACATGATGATATGAGCCGGGTTAAGTTTTGTAATGTAATATTGCAATGCAATGCAGGAGGAATCATACGAGTGGAAAGCAATGTGCCGAAGCCATGGTGCAGTTTGGGACGTGGTAACACCTCCGACGGGTGCTCTTTCTCTTCGTTTTCTGGTTAGCGACGGGAACAGGGAGGAATGGATGTCAGCCGCCAATGTGATACCGGCTAACTGGAAGGCAGGCGCAGTCTACGATTCCGGCATTCAGCTCAATTAAACCATGAATGTAGATTTTATAATAGCCTGCTATATTCACGATTTCCAGATAGTCTGAGTGTTCTCCTAAAACATCATATTAAAGCTTTAATAATCCAGCCGCAAGTAGGCTTCTCCATGCAGCGAAGAGAGTTGTTTTCATATTTGAATAGCAAAATTGCAAATGCCAGTCCTTCTGTTGGTACGAATGCGTCTATAGATTGTGGGGAAGCTCGGCCATTACTGGGCTTTAACTAATTTAAAGGATCTGTCACAGTTGAATCCATTTAAATCCATTTAAGTAGAAGAATATGTGGAATAAAAAAAATTGGGTGTGCTAGTTATTTAGGTTGAAACTAAAGTTGAAAATAAATAAATAAAAGCTTATTCACTGTTATTTAAATCCATTTAAGTAGAAGAATATGTGGAATAAAAAAAATTGGGTGTGTTAGTTATTTAGGGATTTCACTACTTAACGGACCATTTGCACCTATGGGACGACCTGGCTTGCATGCATGAGCGGTCACATCCGACCTTGCCCATCATCCGATCCTTGCAAATGGTCAGTTAAATAGGTTACTGAGTTATTTAGGTTGAAACTAAAGTTGAAAAAAATAAACAAAAGCTTATTCACTGTTATTTTAATTTTAAAATTTTAATTAAATTATTATAATTAATAATTATATAAGAATGAAAATCACCTTCTCATTATCCTTTGTTTACACAAATAGTATATGTCAGTTTCATAGTATTTACTAAATTACAAACTATTATAACTTCTTAACTTGCCAAAACTATAAGGAGTTTGGAAAGCTTTTTGAACACAAGAAAAAGATTTTAATGTAAACCAATTATTATCCTTCTTAAAGTGCAATAAACTAAAGTTGGTCTTCATTAAAAGTTAATCATCATCATAACTCCAAAATTTATAAAAAATATTTTAATTTTAAAATTTATTAAATATTTAAATTAAACTAATTTTTTCAAATTTCAAAATTTAAATATTATATTTTTCATAAATTAAAATTTTCAAATCATCTCAATTACACAAATCTGAAGTAAGAACAAGTGTCACATTTTAATAATTTTTATATTTTTATAGAACAAATAACATTAAATATTCTAGAATTTATAATTTAAATAAATATTAAATTTAAACAAATAAACACATCTTATCATCCAAATTTCATATTATTATAACATAATGATACAATTTCCAAGTTTATTTAATCCAAAAGTTTTATCCTTCATGCAACTAAGCGAAAGCCCATGCCATGTAAGTGAAAACTCATTTATCTATCACTTATTGCACACACTTTGCATTTGTTAAATTTTGTTATTTGATTAAGCATTCCTTTTAGAGTGAGTTGACTATTATGTCTTATTTTGAGTTATTATTTGAGTCAGTGGTCTTTTCCATGCCATCATCGCTCTTCCAAGATACTTTTGCATACTTTGATTACGACTCTTTTCTACAAGATTTACAGCTCGACCATTAGTCCACCTCATCATGTGAAAACTTAGCAACCCTCCTCTCCTTGTAATTTCCTTTTAAGATAATTAGAGTTGTACAGCTCGACCATTAGTCCACCTCATCATGTGAAAACTTAGCAACCCTCCTCTCCTTGTAATTTCCTTTTAAGATAATTAGAGTTGGGTTTCAATCTTAGGACCTACTCTGTTATATGGCTTTAGTACCATATGTAACACCTAAGCTTAAATTTATGTTAAAAGGTTTATTTCCTATATAAGAGTTTCATATACATTTTATATTGGTTAAATTCATACTAGTTTGCAACAACAAAAGATTTAAGTAGAACAAGAAAATAAGGGTGAAACATTCTTGAACCTGAGTTTAGATTTATAGTGGTGTTGTTGAAGTGAGCAAGTTGACCAATATGAGCAGTGAATTAGGGAACCACATGTGGGAGGACCACTCTCCTAACCAACCCCTTACTGCAATACCAAGATCCCTTGATCCCTCAATTACTAAAGCTATGCCATACAAATACCTCCTTACCATAGTAGAAAAATTCACTCACCCTCATGCTCCAACAAGGCAATGTCTCAGGATAGACTAACTAAACCTCAAAAAAAACCACAAACCACCCCCAAAGAAAGAAGAAAACAAAAAGACCCCCATGAAGTCCCCCCTCTTCTCCCTCCTCTTTAAAGCTCATCTATCTTATTATTAAAATAAGTTTTATCTGCATAGATGACACTTGGGCGCTCGCACGAAGTTGGTTCCACTTTTTAGTGCCACTTTAGAAATCGAAAAAAAAAAGCATCCGAAATGTAAATCTTTAACGCATATGCCTTGTTGATGCTACGTTCGAAAAACCTGAGCCCAAAATCGAGGCTAAGGTTAGTTAGCCAATATCGCATGTGCGATATATCACACGTTCGATATATCCCACTTGCATTTTTAAAGAGTTACAAATCATATGTGTGATATATCGCACCTGCGATTTGTCAAAAAAAAAATAGAGGCTCGCGACCTCAATTTCTTATTTGCACAGTGAAGGCCGCGATATTGGGACAACGAAAAACCGCGCCAGCAATTTGAGATTGAGTCTTTGGAGGTGCCTTTGGAGGGTAATTTGCAAGGGCCAATTCAGAACTTGGATGCAATGGAAGGTAAGTACTCATTTCCTTCACAGTTGCTTTCAATTTTGGTTTTTTTTTGTTAATTTTATAGTTTTTATATTTGTTAAAACGAATTTAATAAAAAAAATTGAATTAAATCAAACAATGATATATTAAAACAACTTTTAATTTGTTGTTTTAATCTTAATAGATAACATAAATGTTGAAATAATGTGCAAAATGAACCCACTAATAACCAAGAACCAAACCCAAACATAAACATTAGATGAATTTTGAGGTAAAAAATAAGTCTCAAAACAAAAATTGTACTATCAAAATCCACTTTAAAAGAACCAAACACATTCTAGAGGATGACATCATTTATAATAATTGAGGTGCCATTGGTTGAGTTAAGAATATTTATTTGTCAAATTGTAAATGGTGAGTGAAAACCCATAGTTAACTATATCAGTGTTGTAAGTAAATTACTCATTATGAAAATAGTACTCATAAATTATTTGTGAATATAATATAAATGTACTAAAGTACTCTTAAAGTACTTAAAAAGAAAAGTACTATTTATATTTCAATATAAAATAAATTACAGATACCAAAAATCTAAATGTTTTATTCAAATGTAATTTTTTTTTATATTTCAATATAAAATAAATTACAAATACCAAAAAGTAAATTGTCTATTCAAAACTAAAATTATGTAATTACTTTTTCAATATTTAAAATATATATGTCAAATATTTATTTAAAATCAAAATCACTTAACATCTTAAAATAAAAACAATTTGATTTTATAATAAAAACAATTTTTTTTAACACAAGTGGGTAATTTTATTTTAATGAAAGAAACTGGTCTTTTTTGGTGAAAACCAATCAACCAAATTACAAATTTTGAGAAGGAAAGATACTACACCCACGCTTACAAAGCAAAGGAAGTCTCTCATGAAGAACCAACTACATCTGAAAGGAGCAAGATTAAGGAATATAATGGAAAGAGCTAGATTCCCCGTCAATGCTGTCTATGTTGAGAATTCCTTGAGGAAGAAGGAAAGCTTTATTAGCCATGGAATCTGCAAGCTTGTTTAAATCCCGAAGGATGTGAAGGGATTCAACATTGTCAAAATCTTTCAGTATTATCCTAAATCTCAGCAGAATTGCATCCAGGGAAGAATTGTGGAAGTTGTCAACTGAATTTATAGCTTTTATCAGCATCTCTGTCGAGTCGCCAAATATTTGAACATACTTGAAACCTTTTTGTTTTGAAAACTGATTCACCATGAGTAAGTTGTAGTATTCATCCTGGTTGTTAGTCATGGAACCAAGACCACAACTAAATTTGAGATTGAACAATATGTCACGGAAAAATACCACTCCTATAGTTCTAGAAGCACCGGAATTCCTTTTTGAAGCACCATTGAAGAAGATTGCAGCTGTAGCAACATTCCGCCAAAGATTGTTAAGATTAATATCACTCCCCTCAAATCTCCAAGAAGGAATGCTAATAGGTTTAGCGTAGTTTAAGAATTTCCCAAAAAGAAGAGGACTAGAGCCTGTCCACGAGGAAGCTGTTAAAGAAGCAGATGATATGCCAGAAGATTCAGCAAACCATAATTTGGCATTATTTACCACGATTTGGAAATTAGGAGCAGAATCGTTGAATATACACTGATTTCTGGATAGCCATATCGCCCACCAAGAAAATTTTAAAATAGAATGCCAGTGTTTATGCATGAGAATAAAGGGCGTTTTCAATGGT
Source organism: Pseudotsuga menziesii (assembly GCA_001517045.1). NCBI lineage: Eukaryota > Viridiplantae > Streptophyta > Pinopsida > Pinales > Pinaceae > Pseudotsuga > Pseudotsuga menziesii. The sequence continues at coordinate 740,376 of LPNX010400869.1, forward strand.
CGTCTGGCATGACAAGCCAGATAGAGAGACATAACCGAGAAATGGAAGGGGAACGAATAGTTTAAACCTTGGAGAATTAAAAACCAAACTTTCTTGAAAAATTCACACTCAACGAGGAGATGATCAATAGTTTCAAGAGCATATTTACACAAGCAACACTAAAATGGTCCACAAGCAACACCAAAATTTTCTTTGAGGGTTCAGAATTTTCCATATATGAAAAACCCCCAAGTATACACTAGTTGATCAACAAGGTACAAGTGCCTAGGAACATAATGTATCTTCTACTCATGAATTACATCAGTAAGCAAGTAAGCTTTTTTTCCCAAAAATAAACATGCATGGATGATTTTTGGTTATGGCATTTCAGATATGCACATCTTCACTTTGTTGATCTAAAGTAGTTGCAATAGAAAGAGATGGTTAAAGGATTCCCCCCTATGAAGGAGCCAACAAGCACATGTGAGTGTTGCAATCTCGCAAAGTAGAGAAAGGATAGCTTCCATAAAGGTATGTCTTGAATGGCACATGCACCTCTAAAATTGTTCATGTACTGGTCTCTGTAGTCCAATGCAGAATCAATCCCTTGGTGGAATCTATTATTTTCTTACATTCATTGATGATCTCAGTTTAAAAACATCAATGGCCACTCTGGGTGAATTTCCTTCATTAGAAATCCAATTTTTTTGGCAAGTTTAAGGAATTTAAGGCTTTGGTTGAAAACTAGAGTGGCCATCAACTCAAAGTATTGATATTAGATAGAGGGGGAGAGTATGACTCAAAAGAATTTCATGGTTACTGCAAACATCATGGAATCATGAGGCAATTCACTACAATAAATACACCTCAAAATAATGGTGTGGCAGAACGAAATCTAATAAAACCATCATGAATATAGCAAGGACCATATTGAAGGGAAGCAACTTGTCTCATGATCTCTGGGGAGAGAGAGTGGCTTGCGTTGTTCATGTGCTGAACAAATCTCCTACCAAAATTGTGAAGAACAAAGTACCATATGAAGCATGGGTAGGTACGCCTTGTAGTGTTTCTCATTTTAGAATATTTGTTCGCATTGCTTATGCTCATGTACGTAAACAATTAAGAAAAAAGATAGATTATAGGAGTGAGAAATGTATCTTTCTTGGATACGGTGAAGAATCTAAAGCTTACAAATTGTATAACCCTATGACCCAAAAATTTATCATTGGTAGAGAAGTATTGTTCAAAGAGGAACAGTCATGGGATGGAACCATATATGAGATTGTGGGAGCTGCAATTCCTCAACCAAAATATGGAGAAGCAGAAGAGAAGATTGGATGATAGGATCTAGTAGCATCATTACGAGTAACATGTACTCCAACAAGGACACCTATAAATTTAGTTTGAGGTGAAGCATCAAGATCAACAGACCGATATACTCCTAGTCCACATTCAGATAATGAATCTGATCATAGTAATAAAAAGACTAGAAGATATTTATGATGAATTGAATGCAAATACCATTTTTTCTTTTATTGCTAGTAAACCTATGTTTTTTGAAGAGGCAATGAAAAAAGAGCATTGGAGAAAATCTACGGACAAAGAGACAGATTCCATTGAAAGAAATGGCACATGGGATCTTGTTGACTTCCTAAATATAAGAAAATTATTGGTGTGAAGAGGGCCTATAAGACAAGACTTGATTTAAAAGGTGAGATTGATAGTTTTCAAGGAAAGATTAGTAGAAAAAGGATTCTCACAGCAACCAGTAATTGATTTTGAAGAAACTTTAGCACCAGTGGCTAGATTGGACATAGTGGGAGCATTCTTAACAATAAAATCTCAAAACAAAAAAAAAAATTGTATCAAATGGACATCAAGTTGGCATTCTTGAATGGGATTCTTGAACAAGAAATTTGTGTGTAGTAGCCACACATATATGAAACCAAAGAACATGAGAGAAGGTTTACAAGTTGAAGAAATCTCTATATGGGCTCAAGCAAGCTCCAATATCTTGGTACAACAAAATTGATTCTTATTTGATCAGCAATTATTTTAGCAGAAATAATAGAAAATCAACAATTTACACAAAGGTAAATTAGCATGGACATATGTTTATAGTTTGTTGTTTATATGTTGTCGATATGATTTTTACAAGTAATTTGTCAATAGATGAGTTCAAGAAAGCAATGAAGAAAGAGTTTGAGACATGAAAAATCTACGTTTGATGAAGTCCTTTCTTGACATAAAGGTAAAATAGTAAGGAATATTTATTTTTGAGTTTTTTCTCAAAATAAATATGCTATTGAAGTTCTTTCTTGACATAGAGGTAAGATAGTCACTATAAGGTATATTTATTTTGAGTTTTTTCTCAAAATAAATATGCTAATGATGTGCTTAAGCGATTGATAATGCTTAATTGCAAACCAACAACTACACTAGTGGAAACATATACAAAGTTGAGTAAAGAAGATGATAGTCCCAAAGTAGATCCAACACTATCTAAGAGATTTGTAGGAAATCTCATGTATCTCGCAGCTACAAGACTTGACATTATGTATGCATTCATCTTGATTTCAAGGTTCATGGAGTTTCCCGAGGACTCCATTGGAAATTTCGAAAAAGGATCTTACGATATGTTCCAGGGAATTTAAGCTATGAAATTTTATACTCAAGAACTGAGTATGATGATTTGACAGACTTTACTAATAGCACATTTTGCAGGAAGTTTCAAATGACATAAAAGCACTTAAGGTCATGTTTTTCATCTTGAATCAAGGGTGATTTCATGGGCATCAAAGAAGCAACCCATCATGACTATTTCATCAGAAAAATCAGAATATGTAGCAATGACATCAGTGTCATGTCAAGTAGTTTGGTTATGGAGAGTTTTGGATGGTTTTCAGCAAAAAGAAGAAGGACCAACAACAATCTATTGCGAGAAAAATTTAGCGATCGCTTTGTCCAAGAACCATGTTTTTCACCAGAAGAGCAAGCACATTGATACCATATATCACTTCATAAGAGAACTTGTGAACAATGGTAGAAGGTCATGTAAAAGGTTGTAATTCAATTGATCAATTGGTTGACATATTCACAAAGCCATCAACAAAAGAAATTTTTGAAACTCATAGAGATAATCTAGGCATTGTAAAAGCTATGGTCCTAACTAAGAGGGAGTGTTAGAAATATTAATAAACTCCACCTTTAGCTTTAGTTCTATAATTAGAAGTCAAGTTTAGTTAATAAAGCATGCAAAAGCATAAAGCATGTTTGCATGAGATATGTTAGGGTTTTGCTTTTCCAATAAGTGTTTAAATACATCTTTAGAGTTTAATTGTAAAGTATCAATTTGATCATATATTAATCAATAAGGATTGAAGGGTCATAGCTCATTCTGCATAATCTTAATCTTTGTGTTAAATTCTACCTCCAACCTTCAGATTGGTGGCTTATAATCTTTGTGTTAATTCTGCCTCCAATCTTCAAATAGGTGCCTGCTTTCAAAGAATGACACTGAGATTAATAAAGATTGAAGAGCTATAGCTAATTTTGCATAATCTTTGTGTTAAACTCTACCTCCAACCTTCATATTGGTGGCTTATGATATTTGTGTTAAATTCTGCCTCCAATCTTCAAATAAGTGGTTGCTTTCAAAGAATAGCACTCTGTACTCTTTCAGAGTAAGTCTTTATCTAGGAAGAGGCTCTTTATAGTGGAGGTGCCAAGGTCTAGTGGAGGTGCCAAGGTTGATGGATTCCAGTTATTACCATCTTAGATTGACTGTGGGGCTGGCATAAATACAAGAAGTGAACTTTTAACACTCGGGGTTTTTTATTTATTTTGCTAGACTTAAAAATATTGCATGTTTACATGTAGTCGGTGATTCAAAATTTATAATTGACTAGACAAATAAGACTTGTGATATGCAGGTTTTAGCTTTAAATTATTGAAGAGTTATAGCTCATTCTGCATAATATTTGTGTTAAATTCTACCTCCAACCTTCAGATTGGTGGCTTATGATCTTTGTGTTAAATTCTGCCTCCAATCTTCAAATAAGTGGTTGCTTTCAAAGAATGACACTCTGTACTCTTTCAAAGTAAGTCTTTATCTAGGAAGAGGCTCTTTATAGTGGAGGTGCCAAGGTCGTACTGTGATGATGGATTCCAGTTATTACCATCTTAGATTGACTGTGGGGCTAGCACAAATACAAGAAGTGAACTTTTAACACTGTGGTTTTTTAATTAAGACTTGTGCTTATGGGTGTGTGCAAGAAGTTGATGGACCCTTTAGATGCAATGGTGGAGTGAAGTCATTCACTCTTCATCCAAAAAAAATAAATCAACCCAAGCAACACCGAAGCTGCCAAGCCTAGTCCCAAGGCTGGAAATGGTCATGCCAACTAGGCTAGTAAACAAAAACGCGCACGCGATTCTTAAAACCTGTTTTTTATTTTAAACCGGACGAGGCCGTATTTTTCTCATTATCGACGCGACTATTGGACAAACGAAGGCGAAACCTCGACTGTCAATACGCGATTTTGGGTGTGCTTGAGCCCTCCATCACCACCTTTGAATTAACCTTCCCTTTGTGAGGTATTTTCTTCAATTTTTTCATGTTTTTTTCATTTTCTACATCAATCCCAATAGATAAATGTTGATTTTAAAGAATGGACTCGTAATAATAAACTTACTGTAATTATACATCCCTATAAAACTCTAAAATCCAGTGCACCAACCACTAATTGAATGCAATTTGGAGGCATCGTTCAAAATTGAACCCTTCACAAAATTGTCTTTCAAAAAAAATTTAAAATTTGAATTTTACCCTTCCAATAAAGAAGGGCATAATTTATATCAACATTTCAAAAGAAGTGCAACTTTTGAAATTATCCATCCATATAAATTTCTCTTCTCATTACATCCTCTTCTCTTTAAATTCTCATCTCATAGTCATAATTAAGGATTATTATTCCTACACATCCTCACCTTATAATACGAATTGGGTCAAGGCCCAAAGACAACCATAAAATATTAAATGTGTCAAGACGCAAAGAGTAAGATACAACTATAAGTCTTATATTAAATTCATCTTATAAGTCTTTAATTAACAGTATAAACTGAGATTTGACACGTTGGATGGCTTTGATCTTCTTATCATGAGTCCTTACCAATGTGATTGCAAGGCATTCTTTGAAGGTGAAGTCAATAATTTTAGGTCTTCTTCCTCATTATCATGCCTTTTGGTAAGACAATAAAGAGGGTAGTGACCTGTATCAACATGGAAAATGTTTTAGGAATGGAGGTTATACACATTAATTGTTTTCATTAAATAATTTAAATTCCTACCGATGACTATCGATTCAATGAACCATGGACTGGTACAAAACACAACACATTTTAGAGCCCCAATCACTTAATTACACACACCTATAACTTTCTCAAATCTAGCCATTAATAAACTTATTTTGGTATTCTAGTTCAATTTAAAAGGAGTGTTGAGACTTAGAAATATAGTTAGTTGCAAGGATTCAGTTGAATTAGGCCCCTCCATCACATACATGTATGCTTTCACAACAAGCGCTAAAAAACAATATTTGTTTTTTGCATTTTTTTTGGTGAAAAGGTTTGGCTAATTTATACCTGTCAAATAAAGGACAATTATTTATATTTCCCTTCATCTCTAAAGGGCTGAGAGAATAAATGCCCTTCTAATTGAAATTAAGACCCACCCTTCAAATTTGATCACTGGTTGGAGGTGCTTGCCATGAGAAGCATGGCTGCAAACCTCGTGAACACCTTGATTCCCAATCTAAACACCAAGAACTAAATAAGTGGCATTAGGGTGTCTAATAATCACCTTGTTTACATTGGATCCTATTAGTCTTGTATTAGCACCCACATTATTGTCAATACTATCACAAATAAAATTTCAAAATATATACAGTGTTACTGCTTTTTCAAAAAGGGGTGATATATTGATCAATTGTTCTTGAGATGAGATTTATGGCTTCTTCATAGTTCATTCATCAAATCTATGTTCAAGCAGTGATACATTATTCAAACAAAAATTCAAATCAAAACAGCAGTGAGGCATTATCCGTGTTGAGTTAAAAAGATCCTACAACCTTTCCATGTAAATCTTGGGGTTGAATATCACCCTCATCAAAATGATAATAATATTCATTATTAATAAATGGCTTAGAAATTGATTACCAACTTCATTCAACAGTAGCCCCTCTCATTAACAATAAATAGCTTATGAATCATCTAACACTCTAAATAGCTTATGCCGCCTATTCTTTACTGTAAAATTCAAGATCAATCTTTAAATTTACATGATAGATTTAGTTTATATGTCAATAGTTATACAGTTTTCAGTTCTTATATATGTCATTATATCATGTGTTTATATTTCTAATGATATTTTATTTGTATTTATGATTGCAGTGGTTGCTATGGATCATAACAATGCAGAGATACTGAGGTTCATTGGCCATTTGAGAGAGATAGGTTCAGCTTGGAGGGGTGGAGATGAGCTTTGTCGCTCCCTGTCAGATTCATTGTTATCCATTGTTGATACGATCGCAAGATCGAATGATGCGTTGTATAGCATCGCATCTTACAGGGAGAGAAAAAGGTGACAATATGCTGATGGCTTGAGTTACAATGAGGTAAAAAAGCTGAAAATAACAAAACAAGCCATCTATTCATTGTTTAGACTGCCTGGGACGGATGACATCCCAGAGATCAGTAGGCCACATATTTCTATTGACTGGTGCACTTTTCCACCTATCAGAGATAACTGGATGGATAGGTGGTACATGGTTTTTGACATCCCCCCTCACAACAATAGGGAAGTACCGATGTACTTCCTCTGAAAATTGTATGCAGAGTTTGTGATGGGGAAACATGTCAACTATTTTGACATGTTGGGCTTCCAGGGAGTTGGTAGGGGAATGCCCCAACATCGACCCCATGCTAGGCATAGAGATGCCAATCCACAGATACCTGCACCCCGTGCCCAGCTACCAAGGGCAGACATCCCTCCTGCACATGACATGGTTGCCCATACACAGGATGCATTTTTTACTCTAGCTGAGATGGTCTCTCGACACACGGCCACTATTGACCAGAGAGCACCCTCTTCCTTTGCTGGTGTACAACCACCAGCTTCTGGTGGTGGAGGGACATCTGTTGGTGGGGATAGACTAACATCAGATGTGCCTCAGAGCCAGATGCACGTCTACACATCGTGTGGGGGACCCTGTTATGGTCCTGGACCAAGACATGGTTCCAGTACGATGACTGGTGGTCAGGTAAGGACTTTGTTTTAAAACTCTGTTAT